>BTPG01000006.1:172313812-172491312 GCA_036245525.1 Semisulcospira habei | reverse complement strand
TAACTGGGACCCGGACTTGAAAGCGTGGACAGTCCGCTTGAAAGGAATGCCTGTGTGTTGCCTTTTGCCGCAGTGATCCTCTGAAAATGTGACTGCGTGGGAGAGAGAGAGAGAGAGACAGAACTTGAGAATGAGAAAGAGAGAGAGAGAGTTACTAGTCAGGTTTCAGTTTTGAGTGACTTCAGTTCAGTTACGTGAAATGTCCTTTCTCTCGTTTTGTTTTTTAATCTCATTTTTTTAAAAAATGAAGTCAGCTTGTTTTGTGGGTTTTTTTTGTTGTTGTTGTTGTTGTTTTTGTTTGTTTGTTTGTTTTTGTTGTTTTTTTTTGTTGTTTTTTTTGGTGAACTTTTAAAATTGATCTTGTTTTTCTTTTATCAAACATTTTTATTTATTCATCATCGCTACGAGAGGGGGAATGGGGACGCCGCGACGTCTATTCACGGTCGCTCCATTCATATCTCCCTCCTCAATCCCCTTTGTCGTTCACCAAATTGGCGGGGAAAAAAAAACAACAGCTGAGGTTGGAGTTGAGTGCCTGTGTCCTGAGAATGGTTTGAGAAAACGCAGAAGCAATACGTTTTATTCCGCCCTTTTGCTCGGACTGTAAAACTCACAGGCATAGGATGATCCGGCGCTGCGTTATCGATCACCTCTATAAGACGGGTAGCGGGAAATCTTCGATTTCCCGCTACCCGTCTTATAGAGGTGATTCAGTATTACGCGACAATCACCCCATACCTGTGGTCAAACTGAAGACTTTGTTGACTGCTACCGCTGTACGATACGTACTGTTCTGGGGTGCAATCACTGACGATCGTGTGACAGACTTTCTTTTAGACTGTTTGGCGACTCTGTTAAAAATGTCATTCATTTCCACCACCATAAAAAAAAATAATAAAATAAAACCCGCCACCAACCAATCTATTAACCCTTTTCATTCTGATACACCCATTGCTTGAAATAAATTTGAATATGATAGTTCAAGGATGGTGCCAGAATAGCTTGGCGCCAGAGCCTCCTAGCTATTCTGGCACCACTACTTACTTACGCCTGTCACCCGGCCTCCCAGGGTATAGGCCGTCGACGAGAGACCTCCAACGACTCCTGTCCTGTGCTTCTCCTTTGATTTTACTCCAGGTGGTTCCCAATTCTGGCACCACCCTTGAACTAAAATGCTTGATCCATCTCCTAATCTGTACTGTAGCCTTCATAGGACAATAAGCAAATTTTTGAAAATCAGCATCAAACGTAAATGGGTTAAGAGAAAAAAACAACTTTGTGTCCCTATTCTTACTGTGATCGCCGGCCAAGCAACTTTATTTCAAGACGTAATTCAACCATCACAAAAGTGTTAACAGCTAAAATTCGACAAGAAAATATGCACATTCACATTTTGTTTCACGAGCTATGTGAAAAGTCAATGTAACCGTTATCATTCGGATTAACACCAGTTTGACTAAAATAGTACAAATACCGTAATTATTATTATTATTAAACATAGATACACATTGGTCTCAGGAAGAAACATAGATCCTCGAGAGCCCCCGCGGTCGTGAGGGGCTCATGAGGATCTGCGTCTCATGCCGGTAGATCGTGTACACTTTCTTCTCTGCTGCGACGATGTTAACCCTTATCATTCGGAATACACCAGTGTGTGAAATAAGTTTGACTAAAATAGTTCAAGGGTAGTGCCAGAATAGCTTGGCGCCTCTAGGCGCCAAGCTATTCTGGCACCACCCTTGAACTAAAGCCATTGGTCTATATCCTTATCTGTAAGTACTATAATGTAGCTTGCATTTGGCAGTGTACAAATTTGACGGTGAGTTAAGGTAGCTGTGACCTGCGTTACGTGCATCGAGGCCGGTACTCCAGTCCAGTCCTGCGCTTCTAGGGACAAGAAAAGCGGCAAGCTCTTTCGCTTTACACATTTTTGTATTACTAACAAGTGTTTATTTTCGAACTTACTGACGAAACAAAAGTTTACTTAGTCCTTTGTGCAGCATCATTGGAAGACATACAAAAAATACCTTAGGAGACACTGCGAGGTATAAACAATCCCTGAGTGTTGCCAATATGTCCTTTAACCCATATCGTACTAAGGCTAAAAGCTTGAAATTTGTACACTGCCTTATGCAAGCCACATTATAGTACTTACAGATAAGGATATGGACCAATGGCTTTAGTTCAAGGGTGGTGCCAAAATAGCTTGGCGCCTAGAGGCGCCAAGCTATTCTGGCACTACCCTTGAACTATTTTAGTCAAACTTATCATTTCACACACTGGTGTATTCCGAATGATAAGGGTTAACATCGTCGCAGCAGAGAAGAAAGTGTACACGATCCACCGGCATGAGACGCAGATCCTCATGAGCCCCTCACGACCGCGGGGGTTCTCGAGGATCTATGTTTCTTCCTGAGACCAATGTGTATCTATGTTTCTGGGGCGGTTCTGGCTTTTGGTCGTTACTGAAATGAATAAAGAGTTCAGAAACTTTATACAGTAAGAATTTGCTACTGATTACCTAAGATTTTTTTTTTTCTTCCGACATTAAAAGAAGTCAGACGGAACCAAGGAAATCAGTTCCATACCACTGCTGGCCCCGATCCTACACTGGTTGCATTTTTCATCCCGGCCGTTCGTTGGTCCGTTTTGATTCATTTTAGTGTCCCTCTGCACCGAGGTGATCAGGGACTAATGACTAATCAAGCCAACTAGCCAACGCAATCGCCCGATGACCGAAGCCAAGACTACCTGCTGATTAATTGTATGAATTTATGTGAACGACGGGAGAAAAGGCCTAGATCATCATGGAAGATCTGTGCCTGTATCTGATAGACTACTCAGTGAGGTGGAGGCCCGTACTGGCCAGCATCCGATAACCTGATGGGAACGCACACTGTTAAAACAGGACAAAACGCCAACAGTTACCGGGTGAATATTCGGAGAAGCTGCGGCATGTTAGCTGCTGTGTAAATGTACGGGGTGAGGGGGGAGGAGAAGGGGAGGAAGGGATTAGCAGGGCTGGGGGGTGGGGGGGGGGGCTGGAGTAAGGGTGGAGGCACAGACGGATACCGACAAAACTACATGCATGAAGTCGATTTTTAAAAAAAAAAAGAAGTTTTTAAAGCAAGTGACAAACCTCATAAACTGACCTCGTTAACCCATATCATACTGAGGCTAAAAGCTTCAAATTTGTACACTGCCATATGCAAGCTTCATTATAGTACTTACAGATAAGGATATAGACCAATGGCTTTAGTTCAAGGGTGGTGCCAAAATAGCTTGGCGCCTAGAGGCGCCAAGCTATTCTGGCACTACCCTTGAACTATTTTAGTCAAAATTATTTCACACACTGGTGTATTCCGAATGCTAAGGGTTAAACCCGCGGTTTGCTCTTATATAAATGAAGAAAGTTTCTTCTTCATTCGCAGTTTACAACAATCATCCAATTACTTCTTGCCAGTCGCCGGAGAGATAAGACACTTCGAGTTATTTAGACATTGTAACAATCATGCTTGATCCGTCTGCACCGTGAAGGCAAAAATACACCAAGTCCGTTTTTGTGAAAAGCGATATTTTCATTGTATACAATGAAAATCTCGCTTTTCATAAAAATGGACTTGCTGTCTTTGCCCTTCGCAGGACATCCGTCTGCTGTCAGGCTGAAGTTCGGCGGACAGTCCACGGTGACGTTTAGCGTGTGGTTGCTGCAGCAACAACAAACAAAAAAAAACCACCCCTCCGTCCAAGGAACGCAGATACACATCGGCCAGTAAGAGGTACATATTCTCAATAGCCCTCGCAACGGCCTGTGTCTCTTGCAGCTGGATCGTGTTCGCTTTTCGTGAAGGGGCGAAGGGAGAAGTGGGGATTACGGACGCGTACCTGGCGAGGTCCCCGAGTCATTACTTTTAAGGACAGTCTACGCTACGGTACTGTTACCTACAGCTATCCTACACAACCTCATTAAAGGTAAGCCGCTTAAAGACTGATCACGTGTTCTGGTCTGTGATTTTGGAGCTTACGGGCCTGCGGCCGTAATCACAGCCCAGGACTTATAATATATATATATATATATATATATATATATATATATATATATATATATATATATATATATATATATATATATATATATATATATATATATATATATATTCCAATATTTCCTTATTCCAATAGAAAAATGACAATAGTATTAAAGGTGATGACGCCAAATCCAACAATACATGTACACTTATATATATATATATATATATATATATATATATATATATATATATATATATATATATATATATATATATATATATATATATATATATATATATATATATATATATATATATATATATATATATATATATAAGTGTACATGTATTGTTGGATTTGGCGTCATCACCTTTAATACTATTGTCATTTTTCTATTGGAATAAGGAAATTGGGTGCTCGCATTCATTCATTCATTCATTCATTTCATTCATTCATTCATTCATTCATTCATTCATTCATTCATTCCATGTTCCATCGTGTCTTAAAATTAATTCTATGTTACATCGTGTCTTTTTTATCATTTTGGATTCGAAGAGTAAACAATTTATATATTTGACAGATACAACACAACGTATTAATATTTCGGGTTTTTCTAAATGGCCCGTTACCACTTCCAACCACGAAATAATACCCCGCAAATATGTACACTTGTTTGTAGTCCATTTTGAAAAGGCTTTTGACCCGAGGATATTTTAACTGCCTTTTCTAAGCGTGTTTCTTTCTTCATTGGGACGTTTTCTACATTTTACACTCTTGACCTTTTTGGTCTGAATATCGAAATGAGCATTCGTAATATGATTGGTTGAACGAAAACTAATTTATTATAGTTTATCGTCATTGGCTTATAATATATTATTCATCAACCAGATGAAAGTATCAAGATATTATTTGAAGTTCCTTTCTGCAAGTGTCATGAGCCCATTCAAAATTAATTCAGCAGCCGCTTTACTGCTTTCCACAGTTCAGTTCCTTTGGAATCAACACTTTAACGTTCGTGGGTCCGCCTATCATTCATCTATTTCCAAATAGACTGCACACCCGCCGATTTCTACATGAAGACAGAAGATTTAAATGGGACCAGAAGACACAAAGATCTTCGTGAGCGCCCTCAGCTTCCGCGGGCTCATGAGAATGTGTGCCTTTTAAATATAGGTGATTGTCAATTCAAGTTCGAGAGTACACCGGCCTAATCTTATGCAAACTCCTCAGTCTAAAAGCCATCGTAGGCTCATTTACCTCATTTAGCCCCGACGCAATACAGCAGGAGATGGATCGACCATGATAATTCAAGGGTAGTGCCAGATTAGCTTGACGCCTTCAGGCGCCAAGCTCATCTGGCACTACCAATGCATTATCATGGTCGATCCATCTCCTGCAAGTGATACTGACATAGTCGTTAGGTGACACCTCAAAAAGTAGGAAAATGCCACCATGTTGTTAAATGGCTTGACTCATTTGAGTCGTGCCGCACCTGGATACGCGGCATATAGCCGCGTATCCGGATGCAGCACGTCTCAAAATGTGTCATCATGGACAAGTCCCAGTCTGGCGGGTTTTGTGCGGCTGCCGTGTACCTAGCCATATTCAGTTAAAAGGGCGGATGCTTGGCTAGTATTAGGGCCGGTTTAACTCCGAGCAGGCGATTAAGCGGCCATCTCACGGCCATCTGACCAGCCAGACTAAGAGAAAGGTTTAAAACATGATATAAAAAAGCACATTTATCACTTTCGATCACAATGCCGCTCTTTCGGACGTGGCACGTTTCGAATGAGTTAACTTGAACCTTTGGACAACTTACTGCAGCCGGAGGGGTGGGGGGGGGGGGGAGCCTTTTCAAAAATAAAACAAAATTTAGCAGTGAAATAATAGGTAGAGCCCGGTCTGTTAACGCTATCAGCATGCAGCCGGTATGACTGTTTTGTGCAGCTTCATGTCACACAAAATACCGTTGACATCTAGTAAATGCGCGAACGGTTCAAGTTGAGCCTCCCTTGCCACCTGTGTATTTTCGTTGTACCTCAAAGACAAATTTCTGTGCGAGTCTTTATGAGATAGCAAGTATGATAAAAGTACGCAACTTACAATAATTCGCAACGAGTTGCTCGACTTAATGCTTGTGCATACCCTTGTTGTGTGCTGTACTGCCGGCAATCAGACAGTTCTTTCACAAACTAATTATCTATCTAGCTCGGAAACGCGTAAATTGATCCAAAATTTTCAAGGTACTAAACACACTGCATGACCTCGCCTGCTGACAGCCGAAGATGCCATAGATGCCAGCAAGAGACTCACATTCGCATTTGTACTTATTCAAAACGTGCCGTCTACGGAATGTGTTAACGTGATTAGGCTGACTAAATGTTACTCTCCGAGTAACTGAAACGTAGTAGGGCTACAAAGTGTTTCTCGTTGAAACATGTAGTGCCTTCTTTTATGCGGAGACTGCCGAAGTGACAGGCGGAGGATGTCGACACAACAAATATTTGACCTGAATTCCGATTACTTCAGGTTTCGGCGTCTGGCTTCTACGGAATTCTGACAACACCTATGGTGAACTCCATTTCAGATCACTTTTGGTCATCCCCTGCATGTGTGTGTGTGTGTGTGTGTGTGTGTGTGTGTGTGTGTGTGTGTGTGTGTGTGTGTGTGTGTGTGTGTGTGTGTGTGTGAGAGAGAGAGAGAGAGAGAGAGAGAGAGAGAGAGAGAGACAGAGAGAGACAGAGACAGAGACAGAGACAGAGATGATGATGACGATGATGATGAAACTTTATTTATCAACGGTAAAAAGTTTTGACAGAAACAAATCGTCATTTTACAAACTTGCCGTTGCTAACATTTACAACATAAAATAGGTTAAATAATAATAATAATAATAATAATAATAATAATAATAATAATAATAATAATAATAATAATAATAATAATAATAATAAAGACGTTATATTTACACACATTATTTCAGGCAACAACAATTTAAAAGAAATTGGAAACAAAATAATATAATAATAATATCATTAAAAAATATATATACACAGAATAATATTAACACTCAACATATGCCACACACACACACACACACACACACACACACACACACACACACACACACACACACACACACTATACTGACATAAATGCATGTGGTACACGAAAGTATTAACCATCAGGGTTTGTTTAAATCAGTAAATGCCCAGTGAGGTTATGTTTGGCTCATCAGGTAATCGAAAAGTTTGGTTTTAAAGATTCCAAGCAAGGCTAGAGTCTTCAAATGTGCAGGAATAGTGTTCCATAGTACAAACGGTCAAGAAAAAGATAAACTAGTTTTAAAGAAGTCAATTCTAGGCAGAGGTAGGGGTAAAGTATTGTTTCTTGAGGTCCGTTCGCGTTCTTGCTGTGGCATAAATTTGGTGGTTACTGCGGTGTCACGTTATTTAATATCTTGTGCATGAGGACGCCGCCATTTGTTGAAAAAGTTGTTGAGGCAGGCCGAGAATGTTTAGATGTCTACATTTGTCTGTGATAGGAATGGGCCGCGTATATATCATTTTAACAGCTCTTTTATATATAGAGTTTAACCTGTAGTCATGTCAACATCACTACAACCGTCCCACACTGTGGAGACATGATCAACGTGAGACTTAATATGGGCACGAAAAAACAGTTTATGACTATGTGTATCCGTTACTTGTCTAAGCTGGGACAACAGGAAAGTGTTTTTAGCAATGATTTTACAGACGGTATTTATATGCGTCTCCCAAAATAGTTGTTCGTAACGTGAAGAATTTACACTCTGTGACTTGTTCTATCGGTTTAGCGTTCAGTTGTACATGTAACGGCTGTGGTCGGCGTTGATGTTTATGTCGTGTAGTGATTAAAATACTCTTTGTTTTTCCTGGATGAAGAACCATATGATTCACTCTGCACCACTCGGAAACCTCGCTGAGACTACTTTGTAAGCCAAGGTTAATGTCAGCTTCTTTTTTTTAAAACCAGAAACATGGAGGCTCATATCGTCTGCAAACAGGTTGCAGTTGACATCAGTGTTAGTATATGCAAGAGAAAGAGAGAGAGAGAGAGAGAGAGAGAGAGAGAGAGAGAGAGAGAGAGAGAGAGAGAGAGAGAGAGAGAGAGAGAGAGAGAGAGAGGCGGTTTTAATCAATGAAAAAGAAAGAATACTATATGCTATGCCCCCAATGCACTGATAAAGGATTGTCAAGTAGGTTCATTGTCACGTAGAGCTATTAAACATTTGTTGCTTTCGTAATGCTCCTCATATCACTTGATTCTTTTTACCATTGTGTTACCGCTATAGTCAGTCACGCGTTTCATACAATGCACAAAGGCGAGAACGCTTCCTTGCTACAGTCAGCTTCTTACGTCTCTAAATATCATTGAACAAAGTCGCTTAATTGTAGCTAAGACTCTTGCTTTCATTATCGGTCATCAGAAGTGGTTACGTCGGCCCGCAGGGAGGGGCATGTACAGGTAGTTTTTGCTAGTCACACTTGACTTGTTGCTGTTTGTTGTTTGGAAGTAGCAGTAGTTGTAGGTGCTCTTGTTGCTGCTGCTGCTGAGCTGCTATGTCAGTCTGTATTTTGTTTTTTATTAATTGTGTGTGCTGATCATGGCCGTAAGGTCCAAAATCATAGGCCAACACACTTATCACTTCGCTGCGAGTTATCACAAAGTGTGCGTCTGACACGATTGCACGCAGACCGACATTAGCGAGAAGAAGACAAATGTAACTCTGACCAAAATAGGCCGCATAAAGAACACAGGACTAACGTAAAATATGCATTAAGAACATAGGAATAACGTAAAATAGGCATAAAGAACACAGGACTAACGTAAAATATGCATAAAGAACATAGGACTGACGTAAAATAGGCATAAAGAACATAGGACTAACGTAAAAATAGGCATAAAGAACATTGGACTAACGTAAAAATAGGCATAAAGAACATTGGACTAACGTAAAAATAGGCATAAAGAACATTGGACTAACGTAAAAATAGGCATAAAGAACATTAGACTAACGTAAAAATAGGCATAAAGAACATTGGACTATCGTACAAAAAAACAGGTATAAAGAGCATTGAACTAACCAGAGACATAAATCCTCATGAGCTCCCGCCACTGCGCGGGCTCATAAGGGTTTATGTCTCTTCCGACTGCGTAGCGTTCGCCCTGCCCCGGCAGTTCATAGGTTACACTTTTTTCAGCATCGTCTTACAAAGGTTATTATGAAGAGGACGTATTACCCATAATTTATATGAAGATGAATGTTTTTGTTGTTGTTTTTTATGTTGATGCTGTTGCTTTTGTTGTTGTTGTTGGTGGTGGTGATCAACATTTTTTCCTTTTTCTTACAGAAGAAGGAACAGACCCCGGTGGCAGAGTCTCCGCAAACTGAGGTGTTCAAGGCCAGTCATGGCTACTGCATTCACGTTGCTCTTTCTCTCCAGTGTTGTAGGGCTTTTCTTCATCGCCTGTGTCCTCACCCCTTCTTGCCATGGACAGCAGGTATTTAACATACCGCGTTTTGGCTAAATACCATTCGCAGAGTATGTTTAGGGATGGGGAAAAAAATATAGATTTACTGAACCCTTTGGCTGTTGGTAGCGGTTTTTGTCGCGATGATTCCTGCCGGAATCATCGCGACAAAAAGCGCTACCAACAGCCCGAAAGGGTTTACAGTCTCCACGCCGTTAGCGATGGGTGATCTAATTCGACCAGACTGTAAAAAAATACGGTGTTATACGTGTTCTTTGCCCTTAGCGATTTTGTGTCAGGAAAAATGGAGTCAGCTAGGAGCTGCTTGATCTGGAGATGGAGGATGCTGACAGCCTGGATCTGAAGTGGTCCTTTTTCAGCGTGTGTACCTAGTTCACAAGTACTCGACTGCAAGCCCATGACCTTTCTGTATCACGCGGCCCCGTATACATACCATTTCTCTATACACACAGAGACGTTATGCACACGAGGTGTGATACAGGAAGCTATACATTCGCTTGCAGTCGAGCGCCTGGGATCTACATGTAGTAGCTGCGTATGAGACACCGCCTACTGAAGGACCAAAAGACAGAAGCCGCGTCTACATCAGTTTTCGGTCCCTAGGTCCAGTGGCCTTTCGCGCACCCGCGACCCCCTTTTCCCTTTCCCCCCTTTTTTATGTGTATTTCTTCCCCCAATTTCCCTCCTCCCCCCCCCCCTCCCCCTTTCTCTCAAGTGTATTTCTCCCGTCCCGGACCAGAAGTTTCCAATTTCTCAGTCAAAGATTTATTTTTCAGCTCCGACAGGTGACAGTCCGCACACCCCAGGGTGTGATCTCTGGGCGGGTGGAGACAGTCCTGGACGTCAACGTCCACCAGTTTCTGGGGATCCCGTACGCGCAGCCTCCCGTTGGACAGCTCAGATTCCGAAATCCCGTTCCAGTCCAGGCTTGGAGCGGTACATTCAATGCGACGACGGTATGTAGACTTTTAGTCTAAAGTGTGTCAGATGTACTGATGTGTCACCACATTGGTTGTCTCCCTAGTTTCTCCCTGTTCAGCGAATCGAGAGCGACAACCAGTGTGATGTGTGATATTACACTAGCCTTTGTGAACCCTATGCTCTCTGACAGTGTAGAGGTTAGTGGAGCGGCATGAGAGGGTTTATTTGGAGATATCGTCCTGAAATCAACATACTATAGAGAAACGTCCGGTAAAGTGATATTATTATGATTGGGCTGGCCGAGGGACTGGCTTTTTGTGTGGGACCTATCTGAAGGCTGATTTTCCATCGTCATGATGATGATGGTGGTGATGATGATGATGCGATCATCATCATTATCATCATCATCATATCATTATTATTATCATTTTCCCTGCCAGTGGACTGTGGCTCTGAATCCTCCGTCAGTTCACAGCCGTCCAAGCAACCTGGATACAAGGTGGTGCCGGTCTGCAAGAGTCATATATCCTGATGAACATCCAGCTTCGGAGGTTCATGAGGATCTGTGCCGCTTGCACATGGATTGGCTTCACCTTTTCTCGGCACTGCAGCGAAGGGGTTATTAATATCTTGCATCTTGCCCATACAGTTCGGGCCGTCCTGCCCGCAGCCCGGGAGCACGGGGGAGACAAACGAAGACTGCCTGTACCTCAACGTCTACACCCGGGCACCCAATCCTAACGTCACCCCAGCCCCCAGGGCCGTGATGGTGTGGGTGCACGGCGGGGGTTTCGTGGCGGGCGCGGGGCGGGGTGCTGACGGGTCCCTGCTGGCGATACGCGGCGACGTGGTGGTGGTCACCATCAACTACCGCCTGGGCATGCTGGGATGGCTTAGCACGCGCGATGACGTCAGTGCCGGCAACTACGGTCTGTGGGACCAGCGGATGGCCTTCATCTGGGTCCGAGACAACATCGCTGCCTTCGGCGGAGATCCAAATCAGGTACGTGTTGCAGAATCTTTAGTATCGCACTGAACAACATCGCCGCCCTAGCCAGGTACGTGTCAGACGTGATCTCTACCCAGTCCATCATACCCCGCCTCTGACGAGTACTAAGAAGATATTCGGCTCGGATCCGCTGGGATGTCAGACGCAGCGGGCTTGTGTCCAGAAGCGTGAAAACCAGACCAAAAGGCTGACTGTGGAAAATGCAAAGAAATTCCAAAGAAAGAAAAAAGCACGCTTAGGAAGGAAAATTACAACACAATTTATTAAATTTTCGGATTTAAACCCGAATATTTAACAAACTATGTTGTAAACGTCCTCTCTAAGCGTTTTTCTTTCTTTCCTTTTGTGGGGTTCGATCCCGAAGGCCAAAGCTGCGACGCACTGCGGTTGACTTGGGTTTGACCGTGAACAGAAGAGACACATTTACAACACATATACATTTAGGGATTCTTTTCTTTTTCAGGTCACAATATTTGGCGAATCTGGCGGAGGGTACAGTGTAGGTCTACACGCCTTATCTCCCCTCAACAATGGACTGTTCCAACGCGTCATCATGCAAAGCGGGTCGGCCCTCAATCGCCGCACAATTGCACTTGACCCCGTGGGCTTCGCGCGGCGGTTGGGCGAAAGCTTGAACTGCATTCGCCGGCTGGGGCTGGGCTTCGATACGCGTTACCTTGTGGACTGCGCGCGCCAGAGAAGCGCGAATGACATCTTGTCCGCCACATCTGCAGCTGCGCAGAGAAGGTTACGCTTAACCCCTTGACTGCCGAGAAAAACGGAACACGATCCAAATGCAAGAGATATGGCTCTTCACAAGCCCCCGCAATCGTGGGGGCTCATGAGAATCTATGGCTCTTGCTAAGACCAATTTGCATCTATTTTCCTTGGACCTTTGTGACTTTTGGTCGTTGAATGAACAAAGATTACAAAATGTGGCATGCGTTCAGTGGCAGGGAAGGGAGAATCACCCCTTCTGTAGTATGAAGGGGGTATCCTTTGGCCGGTCGCCTTCTTTGACACTGGCCACACCTGTTGGACTCTTGGCCTGTTAAATATTAAAGCAATACTTCCTCCAGGCCCAACTTTAAAGTTTCTCAATAGAGTTCTTGTAACAAACACCGCAAATTACCATACTAAGTATACGAAATGAAAAGTTTGCT
The DNA here is from genome assembly GCA_036245525.1 of Semisulcospira habei. Taxonomy (NCBI): domain Eukaryota; kingdom Metazoa; phylum Mollusca; class Gastropoda; family Semisulcospiridae; genus Semisulcospira; species Semisulcospira habei. The sequence continues at coordinate 172,478,652 of BTPG01000006.1, read as the reverse complement.
TTTCGGATTCTTTAACTTTTCATGTTTGTAACATCTTTTGAAGGATGCTTGCTTGATACACACACCACATCCTCCCACCCCCAAATTGTTTTTAAGAGAAATTGGCCCATGCTTTCCCCGAAACAGACTCGCCCCACTTTGACGCAATTTCAGCAGAAGTTTGGTCAGTTCACACAAGTTGGATGAACGCACGAACAGACGATGAATGGAAGTACCCAAAGTAAGCAAAGGTTCTCGGGCCGACGTCGGCCCGCGCATGGCTGTATGCAGGCCTACTGCGGCCAACGTTGGCCCGAGGATCTTTTGCTTACTGGATGTGCACAAACAGAGATTCGAGTGTAGGGTGCGTTTAACGCGGCTTATGAGGCAGACATATATGATTCTTCCATTTGTAGGCACAAGACAATGAAATACCCTGAAAATCTTGCTCCCCCCCCCCCCCCCCCAAAAAAAAAAAAAAAAAGAAAATAAATAAATAAATAAATAAATAAATAAATAAATAAATAAAATAAATAAATAAATTAAAAAAAAATAAAACACGACTTATATACTGTCTTTTGCTTTCACAGGGCAGAATTTATCCATAGAATCTCTCTGTATGTTCTCTACCAGCACCCTGGCTTGGGTCCTGGACGTTGCTCCCGTGGTGGACGGCCAACTGATTCCAGAACACCCCCGGGTTCTCCTGGGTCCTGACTATCGTTCCCGCATCCCCTTCTGGAACCTGGACATCATGGTCGGCACTACCAACGCGGAGGGCAGCCTTGTCCTGACACCTCTCCTGCCCTTCACACGGCAACTGGGCTTCGACGCTCGGAACGGGATCCCGACCAGGGTGTTGTGCGCCAACATCAGCACGGCGTTGGCTAGGGATTACTTTCCTCCGCAAAATTCGGATGCGGTTGCCAGGGATCTGTGCCGGCTGTACACCGCTCCTGGAGGTGAGATGAAGCACTTGGCGTGTCTATAACACTTCCAGAAGCGGCAGAGTTTGCAAGTAAATTGTCCATCTCGCAGCTACACGTGTAAACTTCTTCCCTGTCCCCGAAACGTGAACACAATCCAGCTGCAGCAGACGTAGGTCTTTCTGGCGCTTTGAGCCGATTCATAGAATTGGGTAAAGCGCCAATATAATGACCAGTATTATTAGTATTAGTACAGGTGGTACATACTGTTTTATTAGTATTAGTAGTGGTAGTACATTATTTTTATTTTTGTTGTTGTAATTTTTATTAATATTATTTTATTTTTTAATGTATATATAAATGACCTCTATATTGGTTCTTGGAAACAGGGTCGAGTTGCACGTAATTTGCCGCATACAGTACCTGCCTGTTGTAGTTCCAACAGCTTTGTTTTGAACTGCTTTTAGCCACACACAAAAATCTCGCTGCAGTCCAGAGGGGCAGTTGGTTGGCAGTTACTGGTCTGGCCCGAAAGTTTTCTTGCAACTGGGGGCAGGTTTACATTAGCGGAAGGGCCGCGTATCTATATAAAACACACCCTTCGCCTAACACACAGAGCACTAACCAGCAAAAGGTCCTCGGGCCGATGTCAGCCGTAATTGAACCGCGCACGGCCGTGTGCGGGCCAGCTACGGCCGACGGCGGCCCGAAGACCTTCATCTCACTGAACCTCCTCTCTCTCTCTCTCTCTCTGTCTGCGAATCCAGCTGGGGTCAAAATTTGCTCAGACCCTATTTCGGTGCCCAGTCTTTGAAATCACCTTCGTGGTGGATAAAAGACGTTAGCCCCTAAACGTTTTAACGTATAACGTTTCTCTCTCTGTCCGCTGCTGCAGGTGACGCACAGCAAGGTCGCGCTGTCGTGGACCTGTACGGTGACATGATGTTCCAGTCGGCCGCCGTTGAGACCCTGCTCCACCACGCCAACGGCACGGGCAGACAGCGGCAGCGCTACCAGTACCTCTTCTCACACACGCCGGCTTTCTCCGGCCTCAGGTCGTACCCGTGGTTCCAAGGGGCCGGCCATGGGGCGGAAGTGAACTACGTCTTCGGCATGTTCATGTCGGACCAGAATGAGGCTCGCCTCTCTCTGGCCATGATCGAAGGCTGGAGCAACTTTGCCAAGTTCGGGTAATGGGGACTTTGACGTGTTTCATTAAGTACATTACGGAAATTGTATTACTGACTGCGGTACCTGCTGTAATCTTAGAGCCTGTGCAAGGTCAATGTTTAACTCATCCTAGGCATGTCGCTTGCATGTCGTTTGTTCATGCACACTCGCTTATATCTTAACTCATTTTACCCCAACACCGAAATCCCCAAATTTTGCCGTTGTCCTCTGAAGACTGCATTAGCAGTGCAGGACACAGATCGACCATGATAGTTCAAGGGTGATGCCAGAATAGCTTGGCGCCCATAGGCGCCAAGCTATTCTGGCATCACCCTTGAACTATCATGGTCGATCCTTATCTTGCTGTGGTGTGTCTGGGGTAGAATGAGTTAACTCATTTAACCCCACGGCCGCATTTTCTAAAGTTTGGCGGTATCACCTAACGACTATGTACAGTTGCAAGAGATGGATCGACCATGATAATTCAAGGGTAGTGTCAGATTAGCATGGTGCCTGAAGGCGCCAAGCTAATGTGGCACTATCCTTAAATTATCATTGCCGATCCATCTCCTGTTGGTTCGTCGAGGTTAAATGGGTTAATAACACCTTTGGCAACTTTGAAAGGCGATTTATAAATGCCTGTACTTTCCCAGACGTCAGCTAATCTGTCACTATTCTTGAGTTATTATGCCCTATCCATCAGTTTCCTGCATTAGCGTCTTAAGTATGAATGTGTCAACGAAAGGACAAAAGTGAATTGACAGTAGGAAGGATGGATCAAGGCTTATCAAGCGGCTGATGATGAATTGGTGAAGGCCAAAGACATTTTAGTGAAAAGCAAGATTTTCATTGTAATACAATGAAAATACAATAAAAATCTTGCTTTTCACAAAAACGGACTTACTGTCTTTTGCCTTCACGGGGTAGAATGATTCATGGCACTCTGTGTTCAATCTTCCACTGTTTTGTGCTTGCTGGCAGGTCTCCCAATAACCCTCAGAACACGGGAAGTTTCCGGTGGCCAGAGTACGATCCAGTGACACGGGCTTTCACGGAGCTTGACCTGGTGATCAGGGCCCAGAACAACCTGTTTGGACAGCGCATGGAGTACTGGCTCGGCCTCGTGCAGAACCAGACAGGTGGCCCTACCACCCTCGCCCAGAACTCCCAGGTCAGCCTACCGGGCCGCGGCGGGTCGGGCTACCCGGGCTACCCGAATAACGCGGGGGTAACCGCTAATCCCCTTCAGGGCAATGATAGAAACTCAACCAACTCAGCAGGCGTTTCTTTGAAATTTGGTCCGCTAATCAGCCAGCCGATAATCATGCTGTTAAGTACAGTTGTAGCCGTAGTATCGGGACTTTTAATTGCAGATTAAATGATCGCTGCTATTTTATACAAGGTGTTATTGTTACTTTCGAGCTCAGACGGTGTGTTTTGTAATGTTCAACGTTAACAAAATACACCCCGGAAGCCAAGCGTTTTCGCGTGGAGTCTTCTTTAAAAATTGTTTTTATCGCTCGAACATTCCCCGGAGTAAAAAATAATCAAGCAATAGACATAAATATAAATATTTCTTCTTGCCATTGTATCGCATACTCATTCCTGCCTGAGATATGGAATACAAAGTGCCCAAAACAGCAACGGTTGCAATGATCTGATGAGTGCACATTTGCTAGTTACAACTGTATCTTCGTTTCTGCCTGGTTATCATAATCAGAAGATCCGGCAGTAATGGATGATGCAGTCTCTTAAAGCTGCTTTTGAAGTTTTGACTCCGAAGGGTCTAACACTTAACCCGTTCAGTGCCAGTTGACGCAGACTGTGTCTTTGTGCAATCTTCGTTAATTCAAGACCAGAAAACCCTAGCTGTCCCAGGAACATATTAGATTCAAAGTGGTGCCAGCAAAAGGCATAGATCCTTAATAGCCCCCGCGACTGCAAGGGCTCATGCAGATCTATACTTCTTGCAGTTGGATGGTGTTCAAATTTTCTCGGTACTGATCCGGTTAAAACTGAACGTGCCATCGGAACCTATTTGTATGTATCGCAGTCAAGTTGAGTTCAGAGTTCTTAGCCTTGGGAAGCAAGAACACCCACGTCCGGAAAAGATTCACGTTTAGAGTCGACCTGTACAACAACAACGAACTGTATTTCGTTGTAGTTGTAAAAGTCAGGTTGTAAAAATGAATTATTTCCGGACGTGAGTTTTGTTGGCTCCCAAGGCTAATAACTCTGAACGTAGTGACTTCAAAGTTATTAGCTTTGGAAACCAAGAAGCGTACGATTAGTCAGTATATGGAGAATGGGATGGATGCAGGGAAAAGTAGACGAAGGGGGGAGGGGTGTAGTCGAATAAAATGGTCTCTTACAATCGGGGACGTGCGTACTATGTGGGCTTGTCCCATCTCCTCAGGGACACTATTAACGTTGCCTTCGAACACAAAAGCAGTTGCTCATTCAAAGTGCCAGGCATCAATAGCTGCGAAAGTGTCGTATAGCGTTGCCGTTGGCAGCGCTATACGACACTTCCGCAGCTATTGGAGCCGGCAGGGCGCCTTGAATGAGTTAACGCATTCGAGACTTTCTGCTTTCGGATACGCGGTTTTACGCCACGTATCTGAATGCAGCAAGTCCCGAATGAGTTAATCTCGTATCCACACTAATTATCAGTCACACGTATGTGCTACGTATCAGCGGCGCCTCAGTGATGCGGTCTGTATGAACTACAGACGAGACATCGTCTTAGGGATGGACCGCATAAAGTTGACGTAAGCTGGTCAGAGATTTCGGACCTAACGGCGTGAAGTCACAGACCGGCAAACACATTATATAACTACATATATTCGTTTGCAGTAGAGCGTATACGATCCTTCAGGATAAACACCCTACAAGATTTTCTCGTAAAATTTAGCATAATCTCATCAGACTGCCTGACGCTACAGTTTGGTCGAAACAGGTCATCGTATGTATGCATAACTTGAACGTGCACCTTCTACACTGGTCCATATATTTGCACTTACTTATATCACATTGTCATTGTATTGTCATTGTTGATCTACATATACGCAGACATGACGTACAAACATTTTGCATATCTTTGAAATGACTGCTGGCAAGAGACTTGAAAATGAAATCTAATAGTTTCATCCATTAAAGCCATATTGGTTGGTGTGTGCCTTTTCAGTGTGTGTGTCAGTGTGTGTGTGTGTGTGTGTGTGTGTGTGTGTGTGTGTGTGTGTGTGTGTGTGTGTGTGTGTGTGTGTGTGTGTGTGTGATTACTTCAGTTGTCAGAGATTTCAGCTTGCCCTCTAATGACGTCATCGGCATGCTATCGAATTCACTCCACCGCGACCCATCGTAAAAAGTCTCTTCTATAAATAGAAGGAACTTAAAATATACGAAAGCAGCATCAAACATAATACATAATACTTCATGGCCACCTCTATCTCTTTCCAGACCAGGCTAATTTTATAAAATAGTGCAATGATGGGGATGGTGGTATAAGGTGCTGTGGCATCCAGCAAAGGCAGAGGAGACGGGGATGTTAGGAGCGGATGAGGGGGTGGGGGGTGGTATGTTGACGACAGAGAGGGAGCCACTTTCGTTCTTACATCAAGCTCAACAAAATATAAGATATTTTACAGTCGGGTTCAAGCCACCATGTATGAGGCGGCCATTTAAGTGAACGTTGAGCAGTGACCGTCTCGGGCAATTGTTGGTGATGCCGGATCGTTCACGAAAGTTCAAGGGTAGTGCCAGATTAGCTTGGCGCCCTCTAGGGCGCCAAGCTAATCTGACACTACCCTTGAACCGTTATGTTCAATCAGTCTCTCTCAGTGGCGTGTAAATGCTGAACGTGTGATAAAATGCTACAGATAAATGGTGGTCGATTTGTTAACAGGCTGGCCGATTTTGGTGGAGACTGGGACTTAACGGACCACCTGCACTGAGGCAGCGCCGTTATTTTTTCGGCTAAGGACATTACATGTGAATTGTGTTTCTCACTATCTCGCGGTGCTGACAGCTGACGATGGATAGCTAAATGGGTCGTGCCTATTTATCATGGTGGCTACATGGACAGTATCATGGTCGACTGACCCTTCGCGGCCGTGACCTAGCCGTGCAAGTGCCGAGCAGACGATTTCGGCAAAGACTCTGGAACATTTGAGCTGGTATGCAAGGCAACGACGATGAAACTTTTAAACTTTCCATTACGTGCAATAAAAAATGTGAGATTTTGCAAAACTTTGACTACAATAGCCCAAAATAGCAATAAATCGTGACCAGTGAAGAATTCTTCGGAGGCCGGGGTCTTCTTTATTTCTGAACATGCTTATTCATGATAATCTTTTGCGGATAATAAACTGTCATCAATTGTTAGCACCATCAATACACCATCATTACACAACAGGTCACAGTAATTTGCACTAACGTTGGTTGCATCGTACAAGGCGTGAACAATTTGACACTGAGAAACTTGACATTGGGACATACTCCACATAAATGATTCGTCTTTCTTCGCCTTTTGGTTTGTTTCTACCAACAATAGCTTCAACAATAATCAGTGGATTTTAGCCGCTCTAGACGAAAGCACACACAAACACAGACAAACAAACACACACACACACGCGCGCGCGCGCGCGCACGCACGCAGTACTGAAATCGGTGGCCTAGGGAGAAGGGGAGAGAGAGGGTGCAGCGCGTTCCTGACGTGTAACATATAATTCAAATACAAATTCCAAAACATCAGTTTTTTTCTCCCCCAACAATATCTACAAACAATACCTTTTTTTTAAAACAGTGTTACGACCACTTTTTTAAATCCAAAAACATTCTTCCTCCAATTTAATTTTCAGAAATATTAGGAGCGAGCGGGGGAAGTGGGGCCAGAATACTTCTTTGGGCGGAAAATGGCGGGGAGCTGGGAGGGGGGGGGATATAGCAAGATGTAACCAGTACATACTGCACGACATCAGACGAATCATACATAAGCAATAATATAATAGAATTCTACTGAACAGAATTATGTTATATATTATAATCAAGCTACCTCAGCAAATGTGTTGCCTGTGACTGATCTCCTCCCCTCCCCACCCCCATCCCACCCTACGCTAATGACTGCCGACATAAGAGACTCAAGAAAGCTTATGAATAAGGACAAATAATGATAATAATAATGAGTATTTATATAGCGCTTAATCTTACTCAAAAGCTCTAAGCGCTTTACAATCTGTACACAAAAATAAAAATACAATGACATATGCACATAACAAACAAAACACAATGCCCGAACACACCACTTTTACAATAAACTAAACAACAATACATACATAATAATTTACATTATAATTAACATTCAGTACTACAACAAAGGCATCAAACACCGGCAGTTATTCAAAGTAAAGCTTGAAGTCCGAGGTGAGTTTTCAACGACCTCTTGAAGTCAGAGACAGACTCACTGTTTCTGACCTCAAGAGGAAGTGTATTCCATAACAATGGGGCTTGATAAACAAAAGTGCGCTGACCAAATGTTTTAGTTTGAACAGAAGGTACACACAACTTCTGTTTATCAGAAGAGGAGCGGAGCTCACGAGAGGGTGTATACACGTGCAGCAAAGAGGACAAGTATTCTGGGCTGGTGCCTGAAAGGCAGTTAAAACAGATTGACATAACTTTGTACTTAATACGTGAGGACACAGGTAGCCAGTGAAAGGACTTCAAGATGGGTGTGACATGCTCAGTCTTACGGACTCTCACAACAAGCCGGGCTGCATTGTTCTGAATCTTGTGGAGGCGATCAATGAGATACTGTGGGCAGCCACAAAGCCGACTGTCTTAAGCTGGGCAGACAAATACATGCATAATCAACAGGAGCTGCACAGTTGCCCACTCAGTGCTGCCCCGCGCTCTTGTTCGTCCCGCTGTCTGTGTGAAGCAGTAACGCTGACACCTGTTTCCGCCAAAAGTCCATGCGCTTGGGTAAAGATGCCGTTTCCAGATCACCGTGAGGTCAAGGTCAGAGTAGGCTCGGGTCGTCAAATCGTATCATACCAATCAAATCATTGGAAGGTCCCTGGTAGCTTGTTTGGGTCGTTATGTGTTCTGAGGGGAAAGGTTTAAAGTCGAAGTAGACGGAAATCAAAAGTATGATGACAAGCAAAAGAAATGCGACGTTTTTGGAACCGACTAAATTGTTTCGGACCCGGATGGTTCCGAAATGTCGCATTTCTTTTGCTCGTCAGTATAGGTCAAAACTGATTGCACATGTTCGACGAAAACAGTGGACTAAAAGCCCGGACAAACATGCGATATCGCATGTTTGTCCGAGCTTTTAGACCACTGTTTTCGTTGAAACACGTGCACTTCTGACCTGCTTCTCACTTCCGGAAATCGTTATGTCCCTTTTGATTTAACCCCGGCCTTGACAGCTACAGATGATATCGACCGCGGCTCGGCAGAAAAGACACGTCTTCACCCACTACCCACCCCCCCCCCACCCCCACCCCCCAATGACTGAAATACCAATATAGCAGAGGCGCAGGAGACTGAGGCGTCACTTGAAACTATTCTGAAACGGCCCTTCAATTATCATGAACGTTCAGATAATATCTTGAAGACTACAATGGTTCTATTGTATATTTAACCATTTGGCTGTCGGTAACGCTTTTTAGTCGCGATGATTCCCACAGGAATAAGTCATCGCGAGAAAAAGCGCTGCCGATAGCCAATGGGTTAAAGGGACCTGCTCCAAGCAAGAAAAGGTTAACGGTGCGCAATATATCGCTTAGAAATGTTCTCAGTATGTCTTAGAATAAAGCTGGGCACACTTATGCAGTTTGTCTGTTCAAAACGAAAGATTTGTTCTAATCTTCTTCATTTGTTGACCGTGTAGCACCATCGTGGTGTCCTTGATCTTAGGTCTTCTCTTTGTTGACCGTGTAGCACCATCGTGGTGGCCTTGATCTTAGGTCTTCTCTTTGTTGACCGTGTAGCACCATCGTGGTGGCCTTGATCTTAGGTCTTCCTTTTGTTGACCATGTAGCACCATCATGGTGGCTTTGATCTTAGGTCCTCCTTTTGCTGACGGTTAAGATAGCACCAAAAGTCGTGGTGGCCTTGACCTTAGGTCTTCCCTTTGTTGACCGTGTAGCACCATCGTGGTGTGGCGCATCAGCATCATCAAAATGCCTTTAACTTCGGGATGTTTTTCTTATGTGTGTTTGTATGCTTGTGCGTAGATTAAATTTGGTTAAAGGTAGCGAGATTCTGCATATATACATTTGTAACGCGCTTAGAGCCCACTTCTCCTAGGGATTTAGAGCGATATAAATGCTCTTTATTATTATTATTATTATTATTATTATTATTATTATTATTATTATTATTATTATTATTATTATTAGTTGTAGTAGTAGTAGTAGTAGTAGTCTCCTGTGAACGGCACAGTGAGAGTTCACACAAAGAGCAGCAGAAAACCCCTTTTTCGTGTGCTTACTCACATGTATTGTCAATAAAAGGAAGGGTAGGCAAGTCTTACTAGCGGCAAGACAGCATTGAAACCCCGTTGTATTACCACATTTAACAATCAATGACCGCCCTGGAGCAGGCCGCCTTAAACCATTCAGCCCTGACGCGGACCACATGCCGCAACCCATCCCACCAACTCTGTCCACTCCCACCTGGGACAGGGCCAAGTTTCCAACTCTCTGAGACAGTATCCCAGGAGTGGGAAAGAAAGGCTCACAGCCTGACCAAGAACGGAAATCACTCACCCTCGAGTTCATCCAGTCCAACTACCCACAGGAGCAGTGGACCCACGCATATACAGATGGGTCAGCCACCGAAGCAACCAGAGACGTAGGGGGAGGAGTGTATGTGAAGTACAGAGAAGAGACCGTCACACACGCAATAGCCACTGGAAAATACGCCACCAACTACAAAGCGGAGGCTGAAGCCCTTATATAAACAGCAGTAACAGAAATCGGAATAACCTCCCAAAAGCACACCAAAATATTGTCATCTTCAGCTCATCTCCGCTCTGTCTCAGCGGCTGAACGCTCAAATAGACCTCACACTCCAGTGGATTCCTGCCCACTGTGGAGTCCACGGCAACGAAACAGCTGACCTACTTGCCAAAGAAGGCGGACAGCTGGATCAGGAAGACAAACAGGTCTCATACCAAGATGAAAAGACCATCATCAAGACCCTTACTGAAAGGAAATGGCTCCAGCAGCATCCCAATCACAACAAGATGGACAGCTACTACCATCTTCCCAGAGCAGACCAAGTCAGACACCCTGTTCAGACTGCGGACAGGACACAACAGGCTGAGAGCACATCTCTATAACAAAATAAAAACTGGTCAGACGGAGATGTGCCCCTGTGACACTGCCCCAATGACTGCTGCCCACTTGCTCCAGGACTGCCCACTTCAGGATGCTCTGAGATGTACCGCATGGCCGGACGAGACACCCTTCCGGCAGAAACTCTACGGCGACCTTGCGGACCTGAAGAGGACAGCAGCATTCATGAGGGCCACAGGCGTGGATGTCTAGAGGAAGCGATCGAGGAAGAAGAAAAAGCCATGACGCACTACAGCAGGAGATGTGTCGACCATGATAATTCAAGGGTAGTGCCAGATTAGCTTGGCGCCTGTCGGCGCCAAGCTAATCCTGGTACTACCCTTGAATTATCATGGTCGATCCATCTCGTGCAACTGGTGCATAGCTTCCAAAATTTGGGAAATACGACCTTCGGGCTGAATGAGTTAATCCGCTTAGTTTCACTTGACGGAGACTGTGTTTCTGCTGTCCTCGTTAATGCAACACCAACAAATAAAACCTCGCTGTCCCAGGAGCATTGAATCAAAGTGATGTCAGCAAGAGGCATAGATCCTCATGAGCCCCCGCAATTGCGGGGGCTCATGAAGATCTATACCTCTTGCAGACGGATGGTGTTTAAATTGTATCGGCACTGAAACGGGTTACGAAAATAAAACGTCATAATCTACTCAAACTTGGCGAAGTTGGCCCATCCGCTTATCATAGTGTCAGACAAGTCTGTCTCGTCGGCCGCCAGGTGGTCCCGCCCTAGTAGAAAAGCCACCTCTCCTCCGTGCGGGGCGCCTCGAAACCCAGGGGTACTGGCCTGCAGAGCCGGACGCAGGCATGTGAGAGAAGAGGTACTGGTACGTCCCACGTTGTCTGCCCTCAATTGCCTGTGACGTAATGCGAATAAATACTGTTACATATTGAGAATAAGCGCTGAACGTGTTGTTATAAATACGATATTATTGACGAAAGCGCTTTCTGAGAGACTGCTGGACAATGTAGTCCACACACACAAATTTGAATAAATAATTCAAGAGTCAATAAGCTGAATTCGTCTCTTTAACCCATTCAGCCCCGACGAACTACAGAAGGAGATGGATCGACCATGATAATTTAAGGGTAGTGCCAGATTAGCTTGGCGCCATCAGGCGCCAAGCTAATCTGGCACTACCCTTGAATTATCATGGTCGATCCATCTCCTGCAACTGGTACATAGCTGCTAGGTGACACCTCAAAAAGTTTGGGAAATGCGGTATTAGGGTTAAATGGGTTAAAACGGCTATAACAGAGCAGCGGACAGGGCAACAATAAAAGTGTCAACTCTTCACTGGTACTGACGATACCGCTTGGCGGCGGAAAAGACCAGTAGTTACGCGTCTTTTCCGCCGAACGGTGTCGTCAGTAGCAGTCATGGGCTTAATGAAAGCTCTTTGGGGCGGGGGGGGGGGGGGGGGGGGGATGTGAGGTGAGCGGGCGGTCCCGGCCAACTTTCTTCAGTTGAGACATTTTACTGGAGAGCGTACTCTACAGACTATCAAAATGTCAAATGACAGGGAGGGGAGAGGGAAGAGGGGTAGGACCTTTCTACTTGCCTAAAAAATCATGATCAAACGACATGGAGGGGGTAGGAAGGGGGGGAGGGGGGAGCGGCGGAGGAGGACCTTATGACGAATAAGCTTAGTTGACGATTATCTTATATGTGAGTGAGTGTGTGAGTGTGTGAGTGAGTGAGTGAGTGAGTGAGTGAGTGAGTGAGTGAGTGAGTGAGTGAGTGAGTGAGTGAGTGAGTGAGTTATTTTTAAAGATCATCATCATCATCGGTATGGGTCCTTGCCTCCTTCCCCTTCACGTGTAGGTCTAGGGTGTCGACAGCCGCCATCTGGAACATCATGTCCCCGTACATGTTGACGACTTGCCTCGCTTGCTCCTCACCCCAGTCATTGGATGTGTACTGGCTGCAAGTCAAAGAAAACAGTAAGACGTTCGGGAATCGGCAGAGGCACAGTGGATTTAAAGCCCGGACAAACATGCGATATCGCTTTTTATCCACTGTTTTCCCGGCGTAGAAAAAAACACACACACACACACACACAAAAAAAGCAAGTTTCTCCTTACGGAAATCGTCTGTTGTTATTGTTCCTTTCGCTGCCAGGTCAGTGCCGCAAATGATCATTGGCGTAGGACTTTCCGGAGGAGTTCATAACGACCTGGGGCATCATGTGCGCAATACAAAGAAAGCACTAACGCCCATATCATGGCTGAGGCTAAAAGCTTCAAATTTGTACACTGCCATATGCGGCAAGCTACATTATAGTACTTGCAGATAAGATATAGACCAATGGCTTTAGTTCAAGGGTGGTGGCAGAATAGCTTGGCGCCTAGAGGCGCCAAGCTATTCTGGCACTACCCTTGAACTATTTTAGTCAAACTTATTTCACACACTGGCGTATTCCGGATGATAAGGGTTAATCCCTTGACTGCCACTGACGGTACCGCCGCCGGCCGGCGGTTCGACGGAAACAGACTGACGCGTAGTCACGTGTGTTTCCGCCGCCGGATCGGTACTCTCAGTCAAGGGTTAAAGACTGACCCAGTTACAGTTCCGAGTCACTACACAGGGGGAGAAACGCGGAGTTATGGAAAGAGTTTAGTGCCCCTGACTCGGAGCGTCAGCCTGGTACGAAACATAGTTCTTAGTATCCTATTAACCCATATCATACTGAGGCTAAAAGCTTCAAATTTGTACACTGCCATATGCAAGCTACATTATAGTACTTACAGATAAAGATATAGACAAATGGCTTTAGTTCAAGGGTAGTGCAAGAATAGCTTGGTGCCCTTGGACTATTTTAGTCAAACTTATTTCACACACTGGTGTATTCCGAATGATAAGGGTTAACGCTTCGGGTCAGGGGCACCTTTTTCTTAGTATCCTATTGACGCTCCGAGTCAAGGGAACGAAACTCGCTCCCGTATAACGGCCTGAACTTTGGTTTCTTCCCCTGTGGTCACTATTAGTCTTTTCAGTCGCAGAAAAGTGACATTTACTATTACCGTGTGTACAGAGGGGCACCAAAGAAGAGATACAAAGACTGTCTCAAGAAGTCACTTAGTGCCTGCCAAATCGACCACCACCAGTGGTCTTCGCTTGCTGCGGACCGTGACACCTGGCGCTCCACCATTTACAAGGCAGCTGTCTCCTTTGAGGACTCTCACAGAGCTAGCCTTAAGGACAAGCGGCTCAGGAGAAAAAACAGAGATGCCGCAGCTCAGAACCCTGGCCATACCTTCCCCTGCAGCCACTGCGGTCGAACCTGCCTGTCTCGGATTGGCCTCCGCAGCCATGAACAAGCCTGCAGACGTCGTGGGCAACTCCTATAAAATCTTCGTTCGCGAAGTCAAGCCAAAGAGAGGTGTGCCCGCTTTGCTAAAAAAAAAAAAAAAAAAAAAAAAAAAAAATCTCTACTGAGTCAATGACGTGACAATTGGCCGGTCTGTCGTTGTGAGGGTTTTGGTTGGTTGGTTAGTTCGTGTTTAACGTCCACAGCACCGAGGTGATCATGGACGGCCCTGACGGGCGGGTGATGGGGGACAGGGAAATCTATTGCCTATGGAGTACGACCTGAACACTCATCAACTCAGGCGCACTCCAACTGTGCCACTTTGATTTACCAGGACCTTTCAACGGACATGCTATTGAACAAATCCGTTTTTTCCCCCGGGATTGTGAGTCCAGCTACCGAGGCCGGGACGGGATTCAAACCCACGACCCGGCGATTCCCTTCGCTCTCCTGCTCCGACGTTTAACCGCCTGAGCTATTTCGGACTCCGTCGTTGTGAGGTATCCCAACTATCCTTTTCTACATCAGATAAACCCATGAGGAGGTATGGCCCACGTCAAAATAAGAGGTAGTTAACCTCTTCTCTGCCAATCACGAATTGCGCGTCTGATAGCACTGCACACTGACCGACATTCGGGAAGAACGCAATGTAACTAGAACCAAGAATAGGCATAAAGAGCATAGCCTCAGAGGACTAACAAGAGACATAAATCCTTATGAGCTCCCGCGACCGCGGTGTTCTCACGAGGGTTTTTGTATCTTGCAGACGGGTACTAGCGTTTGCCGTGTCCCCGGAAGTTAACTCATTCCAGACGTGCCGCCTCCGAATACGCGGCTTACGCCGCGTACCCGGAGGCGGCACGTCTCGAATGAGTTAAGCGGTTAACCGCTGCCACTGGATATGGCCGGACCAACATGATACTAGTTCAAATGCGTCGGAATGCCGTCCTTGAGGTCAAAGTTCAGCTGACGTGTCCAAGGCTGGAGTGGGCCAAGCACAAGACTTCCTTCGGCAGTGTTTGTACCCACCTGTGTCAATCAATCAATCAATCAATCAATCAATCAATCAATCAATCAATCAATCAATCAAATTAAATGAAAGTAAATGTGACGAAAGAAAGAAGAAAATCTTTAAGCTTTCGAGGTGCGCAGCACATTACTTAAAATCAACTTACCCATGTGTGTTATCTTTTATTTAGTTTGACTCCTAAAACCCACCATAACATCCAACCGCCAGAAAGGCACCTTCTCGCGAGGATCCTGTCCCAGTAACTGTCACGGGTCGCTCTCACGAGTTCCCCGTCCACCACAGCCATGCGGCTAAGAACAAACTAACTTGTCGCTGGCCTCGGCCCTTCCTGTCGCACTCAGGATCTCTGCCACAGGCTTCCCCTTCATGCAGTCCACCATGTGGTGGTCGGTTCCTGTTGATAACGTGCATTGAATGAAACACGAATTGTACAGTGAATGAACAAAATAGACCACATTAACCACATGACTGCTACTAACGATACCGCTCGACGGAAAAGACGCGTATTTTCCGTCGAGCGGTAACGTCAATAGCAGTTAACCCATATCATACTGAGGCTAAAAGCTTCAAATTTGTACACTGCCATAATTATGCAAGCTACATTATAGTACTTACAGATTAGGATAGAGACCAATGGCTTTAGTTCAAGGGAGGTGCCAGAATAGCTTGGCGCTTAGAGGCGCCAAGCTATTCTGGCACTACCCTTGTACTATTTGAGTCAAAATTATTTCATACACTGGTGTATTCCGAATGATAAGGGGTAAGGAGTGAAAAGGAAAGGATTTCTTCATTTATTGCTGTTGTGGATTAACAATGATGTCCCCTAAGCTTAGCTGTTCATTGTCAACATGCCTTCAGTTTTTCACCCATTAGGATGCTCTATGATATTCTGTTTGTGAGAGATCATAATTATGTGTTTCAGCGTCAATGACACGTCATTTGCCAGGACAAACTTCTGATTTCCGACCAGTGTCTGTTTGTTTGTCAGGCGCCTATAGCACAGATCCTCATGATTCTCTGCTAAATGCGGAACCCCGCATTTGGCAGAGGATCGTGAGCATCTGTGCCTCTTGCTAGCCCCAGGACGTACAGCAGACCAGCAGACGATCCACACTTGCAGCCGATTGAGGGAGACAACCAGAAAGCAGTCGGCAGTCTTGACCCACCCTGACAGCCCAGGATGCTGGCAACTTGGTAGGCGAAATTCACTGGATCGAAGGCGATGCTGCGTGGGTTGAGGGCACTCCCACTCTGCATGATGGCCCGCTGGAAGTCCCTTTTTGTTGAGAGGCACCAGCGTATGAAGACCTACGCTGTAGCCTCCTGCTGACTCCCCGAACATAGTGATCTGCGAAAAGCAAGAAGCCAGCGCTATATTCCTAAATATGTCTCACTCTGACCTAGTCTGGATGGGATCTCCACGAAACGGAGGCAATGATCGTATGTTCCAAAATCTCTAGACTACCTTTTCCGAATCACTCAGTTCAACCGCTTGAAGATATTTCAGTCAACAGATCTCTGTGGATTGACCATCCATGTAGTACTTGACCATCGTCTCGCATTACCACCTTTTCTGAGTCACTCAATTCGACCGCTTGAAGATATTTCAGTCAACAGATCTCTGTGGATTGACCATCCATGTACTTGACCATCGTCTCGCATTAAGCGGGTATGGTACGTCAACTAGCATTTCCCTTGAAAATGAGTGGAAGGAATTTTAGTTATGCCCATTCCCGGACATATACTGCAGTGTATGATACTGAGCTTGCTTTGATACCCCCCCGCCCCCCGACTTTCCTGTGATCTCCCCCTGATAATGACCTGCCTGTTATCTTCCCTAATATTGACATAACTGTGATCTGCCCCTGATACTGACCTGTCTGGGATCTGCCTGGAAATTTCTGTCTTTGGATACTAATTGCTTCTTTCAGAACTACAGAGATATCAGGTAACGCGGCCACCTTTCCCAACGGTGTGTCGAATGTGATACGTGCCAGTCTGTGCTTGACATGGCGGCGTCATTGCCGAGCTGAGATACAGCAGACACGCCACGTACAAAAGTAACCACGTGAAAGTGTTGTGGGGTGCGGACCTGGCAGGGGCGGAATGTGGTGTAGATGTTGAGGTGGAGGCAGTCCTCGCTGATGTTCCCCATGTCCACACCTAGAAGACAAAACATCATTGGCTACAAAAGTGTAGCCCGCCACGACCATGACTAGGACTTGGCCTGTTGATAAAAGACAAAGTGAACATGTCCAAGTGTATATGTTCTATTTTCAAAACCAGCCGTGAGAAATGGATTGTCAGAGATATCGCAGATGAAAGTAGTTCAGGGTCAGTTGAGCGGCGTACTTGATGAATATGCAGACCAAAAAGGTTACTGCCGCCCAAGCGTGTAAAATGGATTGCAGAGAAGAACCCAATGGAGAAAGAAACGCTTAGAAAAGTATTTTCTAAGCGTGTTTCTTTCTCCCATGAGTTTTTCTCTGACTTTGATCATACTGACAGCATTAGAACACACAGTGTATCTGGAAAGAGAAAACTACGGCCGAATCAATTCTTTGGCTGTCGGTAGCGGTTTTTGTCGCGATGACTCCTGCAGAAATAACAACATCCTGACATCCTGCAGGAATCATCGCGACAGAAAACCGGCACTACCGACAGATACAGGGTTATCTCACTCATCCTGCTCCAGGACTGAAATCCGCAAATTTTGAAGTTGCCCTCTGAAGACAGTACTGACAATTCTGCCAGCGCTAGCCTCATCTGGTTTGTGAGCAAACTAAAGTGGTATGGGCATGTCACGCGTTCAGCAGGGCTTGCCAAAACAATCCTGCAAGGAGGATGAAGGAGAGGAAGACAGAGGAAAAGATGGGAGGACAATATCTCAGAGTGGACAGGACTGAAGCTGCGCGATACGCTAAGAATGGCAGAGAACAGAGAGGAATGGAGAGAGCTGGTTGCCAAGTCATCAGTGGCTCCAACGGTTGGCAAGACTACGGGATACAGATAGATAGATACCGGGTTTTTTTTTTTTGTTGTTTTTTTTTTCGCGATGATTCCTACAGAAATCATAGCGACATACCGCTAACTACACGCACAATGTTAATTTAAAAAAGTGCAGACGCGGGCGTTTAAAAAGTGACTACTAAAGCGTGTAAAATGCAAAGAAACCCCCATAGATGAAAGAAACACGCTTAAGAAAGACAATTACGACAAAGTTTATTAAATTTTCGGGTTTTCGCAAATTAACAAGACTATAATGTCCCGTTTGTTTTTCTTTGTATGCATATCAGCAAAGAAGATAAATATCTGTCTAGAGCCGCATTGTCTATACATTTGTGTCTATGTCAGTCTCGGTGTGCCGCGGTGTGTGAGGGAGAGAGAGTAGTTTTATAGTTAACCATGTCAGTCCTGACGCACTACAACAGGAGATGGGTCGACCATGATAATTCAAGGATAGTGCCAAATTAGCTTGGCGCCAAGCTAATCTGGTACTACCCTTAAATTGTCATGGTCGATCCGTCTCCTGCAACAGGTGCATAGTCGTTAGATGACTCCTCCAAAATTTGGGAAATACGTGCGTCGGGCTGAATGAGTTGACAAGAGAAACTGGGCAGACGACTTCCAGTGTTGATCCTGTGCAAATAGAAGCATCCTCGCAAGCGCCCCATCAACGTTCCTGATATATAATTTTAATATACATATTGCGACTTGTGGCTTTTGGTGTGCCACTCTCAGCTCGTTTATTCGAGACGCGCGTGCCGCATATGGATACAAAAGCCGCGTAGTCCAGATGCAGCACGTCTCGGATGCATTAACCCATTCTGCTCCGACACGCCACGGCAAGACGGATCGAGCGTGATAGTTCAAGGGCTGTGTCAGAATAGCTTGGCTCCCCGCATAGGCGCCAAGCTATTCTGGCACAACCCTTGAACTATCACGCTCGATCTGTTTCCAGAAGTGTAATACAGGTGACTCAAACCAAGGGGAATCACAGCGCTGGACAGACAACAGTTAGATTTGGTTATCTGTTATCTGGTTTGTGAGTATCTGGTTTGTGAGTATCATGTATAACTCGAGGCAAAATTTGTATCGTTACATTGTTGTGTAATGTTCTGTGCATCTACTCAGTGTGGGAAATCAGGGTATTTACCCGACCACTTATAGTAGCGCACCTTCATGTTTGTGTATGTATGTTTCTCCTGCCTACTTCCTAAGTTCCGGAGAAAGACATGGGTTATATAAGAGACCTGATCCATTCTTATTTAGGAATGGAAATGATTGTCTTATTCTATACCTGCGTATTTCTCTGTGGGCTGGCGATTGGGTGCCTGATAGGCGGGGGCAGGGGATCTAACTGTTGTCTGTCCAGCGCTGTGATTCCCCTTGGTTTGAGTACTTTAGTTTGCGTTTTTTCACAATGGCTAATAGGTCTTCATATGACCCGATGGCTTGCCTGATTTTTCTTCCCACTTCCACGTTTGTGACGTGATCTCTGTATGAAATGCCAAGCAGCCTTCGAAAACATCTCATTTCAGTGGCTTGTATCCTCCTTTCAAGGTCTGCTGTGAGGGTCCATGACTCGCAGGCATACAAAAGATGACTAAGGAGCGCATCAGACTGATCTTGGAGCAGAGTGTGGTGTTTCTGTCCTTCCATATGGTCTTCAATCTTTTCAGTGCTGTTGTTGTCTGTGCAATCCTGTACAGTATTTCTGGTTTTGATCCCTCATCTGTCACAATGGCTCCTAAGTATTTGAACTTATTAACGGTTTCCATTTTTTGGCTTCCAATCATGATGTCAGTGCCAATGCCACAGGTGTTATTGGTTATCAGTTTGGTCTTCTCTGCACTGATTTCCATCCCGTACGCAATGGCTGTGCTGTCCAGCTTTTCCACCAGCTGAGCTAGTTCCTTCTCTGTTCCTGCAAGGCCATCAATGTCGTCCGCAAAGCGCAAGTTCGTGATTGTTCTGCCTCCAATACTGACAGATCCTTCATGATCTTTCAGAGCGTCTCACAGTGTCATAATTCTTTCCAGGAAGATGTTGAAAAGAGTAGGTGAGAGCAAGCAGCCTTTGTCTGACTCCGACTGTAGTCCTAAACCAGTTTCCTATTTTGCCGTTGAAGCAGACTGCGCTAGTGGCCTTGTAAAGGTTTGCTACGACTTTGATCAGGTTGGCATTAATGTTGTATAGCTTCATTGTGGACCAAAGGGCTGCATGCTAGACCCTGTCAAACGCTTTCTTAAAATCCACAGACATGATAGAGATCCTGCTGGTGCTGTAGGTACCTCTCAGTATAGAACTCTCAGGTTGAAGATCTGCTCAGTTGTGCTGCGCCCTGGTCTGAAGCCTGCCTGTTCCTCAGCTATGATTTCCTCTGCCTGTGGCTTCAGCCTGTTCAGCAGGATCTTTAACATGACTGCTTGGGTGGCATATAAGACTCAGTGATCGTGCGATAATTCTGGCATTGAAAACCGCTACCAACACGCAAAGGGTTAATCTCAAGAAATCCCCCAGGCAGAGGATACAAATGATATCAAATTACCTCTGTAAAAACAACTTTCAAAATATATATGGAAAATGATTTGCCAACGTGGTGATCCCACATAATGTGGGACTGGCGAGATATAAAAACACTAAATTTTTGCTTGCCGTTCCGTTCTGTCCGTTCAGTAACTTTGTTCGTAGTACTGCTGCATCTGGGTCAATGATGTGGAATGCCACTGTCGCCTGATGAACCACAGTCTGCACCTATGCGGTGTTATCTCTTCTCACCGCTTTGACTAACAAGCCGAGTCCCCCCCCCCCCCCCCCCCCACTGCACGAGAAGTGTCGCCAAATATTTGGATAGGCTGGATTAATCGCCTAGAAGTTGCTCGTTTGTGTGCTGGTTTCATTTGCGATGACTTGTGCCAGTCTGTGGTTTTGGACCTTACGGCTGAAAGATCCAAAACACAGCCTAGCGCGCCCATTCTGATTCTACCCCCCCTCCCCCCCCCCAATGCGGGATCTGTGCTAATAAGTGCCTGAAACCACAAGCACAGATATCGGATGATCGTTGCGTAGTACTACCCGTGTTAAGCTAGATGTGAACAATTTTTAAATTACTCAATGGTCATCCCATGCCTGTGCATCTTTTATTTTACGTCTCTGTTGCATAGCAGAATGACACTGGATTCCAAGCAATGCTTCTTTTACGTGTTCGTACCTGCCACTTTGGTGTTCATGTTATAAATATAGACATCTATGCATTTATATATATATATATATAATGAAGGTCAGAGAACTTAACGGATTATATATATATATATATAATCTCTGACCTTGACCTTTCCGTCAGGTCATGTAAACGAAGTGTGTAGCTGTATCAACATGACCGCATCGTTTCCCATACCCCCTGCGAAATCCTGTTTTGTCAACATGAGTGCATTTTTCAAACAGCCTCCAATCACCCGGACCTTTATGAGCGTCATCTGCAAATAAGTATGATTAGAAAAGTCTTATCCTCAACTACCTTTCTTTGATTCATTAGTTTGTGCAAGTGCTGATAAAAAGAACGTAGAATCCACAAAACACACGGACAAACTAGAACAAGCGACCTCCATCTTCCACACGATTCTAGAGACAAACAAGTGTGATGACATTTTATTTACTTCTTTCCCACGTCATCCACTTTTACTAGTGCTGTACAGAACAAGCAAATGTACATATCGATGTTAAAATCTATTATGTATTTCTTTATATGTACATGTACCAAGAGTTTTATAGTGAAGCATAATTAATTAACACTTTCGCTTTCGGTAGTGCTTCCTGTCGCAATGATTCCTTCAAGAGAAATAAAAAGCGCTAGTCAAAGGGTTTAGTCTAGAATTTTTTAAAACCCTGACTGTGAATCCTTTGGGTGTCAGGAGCAGTTTTATTTGCAATAATTCCTACAGGAAATTGAGGAATCATTGCGACTAGACATTGAGCGATTGTGGCTGTACAAGAGGCGAAAAGAAAGATGCTGACCTTAATAGCTCAAAGGCAGTGCCAGATTAGGGCAACCTCATCACTGCCACTTTTACAGACTATTCAGAAATCTTTGTAAGCTCAGCACCAAAGATCTTCATTATTCTAAGGAACATAGTTACAAAGTGTGGTCAGCAAGATGCATATATCCTCATGAGCCCCGTAACTGTGGGGACTCATGAGGATTTATACCTCTTGCATTTGTGCGGCGTTTTGGTTTTGCTTGGCAGTGGTAGCTCCTGGGTAAGGTTCGTTTATTTGGCGCCTGTAAGGTGACAAGCGAATCAGGCATTACCCACGAGCTATCAAGGTCAGTTTCTCTCCCCTAAAGGTACCGGAATAATCAGGACCTAACATCGAGCTTTTAAAGCCGATCCACTTCAATTATTCGCAAACGCTCATAAAAGACAAGCCATCTGACTTTGAAACAGAATGATCAAGCAGGCAATATTTTTCTTTAACCCCATTATCATTACTGATACCTCTACACAGCAAAGATGCATCTTTTCCACTGCCAATTGTATTGTAAGTAGCAATCAAGGGGTTAAGTAGTACAGCACAATGTCACATTGATTACAGGAGACAGAAACTTAATACAATTTCTGCGTGAAAACCAAAATACTGAGAAAGGAGACAACAGGTTAGGTAGACCTGTGTAGACAGTGAACACACATGCATTATGTTTGTGAGCAGGGCTACAGGCACACACACACACACACACACAAAAAAAAAAAAAAAAAAAAAAAAAAAGGATTAAAACATAACATTTTTACTTTGTAAACTTTAACCAGTATCGGTTACATAGTCGAGTATGCTTGAATGCAAACAATATTACATGGATGTTAACCCCTTCCCTGCCAACGTACGCAGGTTTTATTTCTGATATCTGTGTAGACTAAACGCCACAACTGTCCAAAGAACATGGATACAAAGTGGTCTCAGCAAGAGGCATAGAACCTCATGAGACCCTGCAGTCACGGGGGGCTCCAGAGGATCTATTCCTCTTGCAGTTAGATTGTGCTGACTTTTTCTCAGCAGTGAAGGGGTTAAATTCCTAAACTCCAACTATACATTACATACACATGTACGTACATTAGAAACATGTTTCATAAAACAATGACAAGACATAAACAAAGAAACACACTTTGAAAAGTCGAGCATAAAACTGTCTTGCTTTTTGTGCTTGTCCTTTCAAAGCATGTTTCCTTCTCGTTACTATTTTTTTTTGCATTTTACACCCCCTTAGCAGTCATCTTTCTCGTCTGGATATAATATTTAATTAAACTAATGTGAAATTGTTGCAGACGTTATATAGAGCTTCAGGAGAGAAGATGCCCGCCGACCGCGGCTAGCCAACTGGGGTTGCGAGGGGACGAGCTTTGGTTAGGCCACCTTTTCTAGGCCCCTCTCCGTGTGGAGCAAGCAGTGCTGTCCCTAGAGAAGGCTGCTTGGTCGTTCAGGGTGTGCCGAGTGATGTTGTCATCCCCAGGTCAACATCAGGCGACCAATATCCTGAACCGCCTGCATGCAGGTTTGAGACTGCGGCTTCCAGTGACATCTTTCACCTGCCGTTTCGCCCCTCGCCCATCGCTACAGGACTTGGAATGGTCAGTGTCATGGTCCGTGGACGTTTCCTAAAGCCTGCGCAGTGGAGCTTTTTGGTGGAGTGCAGTGTGCGCAGTACTGGCCCCACCCTTTAAACCCTTGGTTCATCTGCCATGGCCTAGCAAGCTGGGACGATGGCATCGAGGTCCTTGGGTCGTAGGTTTTATATCAGACTGTCCTTGTCATAGTCTCTGGCTCAAAAGCCTTCCCCGGAGACACGGGGGCTTTGATGTCAGGGGTTTCCTCCCTTAGCCTTTCCGCAGCCAAGCGGCCAGGCCTGCAAGGCAGCAGGCGACTCGTGGAGGGCGGGGTCGTCTATGTCCCGTGCAGATGTGAACATCTGCCCACTGCCCAAATTGTTTACCAAACTGTTTACATTTTGACATAACCTAAATGGCAGTCATTTTACAAAATAATCTGACAAAATACATGGTCCAGTTGTCCTGTCTTATGGGCGAGTATGTTAAATTGGAACCTCCCCAGGTGCCAAGCTGAGACAGTACCTTCGAGTTAACATGGTTGATTTATGGCTAGCATTTGGCACTGGGAGAAAAAGAGATAAAGAGAATGAAACAGAGGTCAGAAATATATAATTGACTCGTCACTAAATTGAAGTTTTATGCATGCTGTCCATTTTCAGTGGCAATATTGAATTCGCTTGAGCACACTTTATTCACGCATACAGAACAATCTCAAACTCAAAGTTACACAATAAATGATAACTTACACTAAAATTCAACCAAGAAACTTGCAAAATCACCAAGCAAACTACACACAGCACCAACCAAAATCAAATCAATATAATCATTCAGCTTCAATGTACAGTTAAAAACCATGAACATCACAGATATGTGATACACGCAGTTGTCAAAATTTACATGTTTAAAATGCATCTAACGTAAACTTCAGTGTCTCTACTCCCATATGGACAGCGTACATTTTATACTGTGCCTTCGCATGAAAATTATCTTCTTTTTTTTTTTTTTAGCTAATGAAAACCATCTGCAATCAGTTTAGATCTTCATCAGCCCCCATAGCCTGCATGAGCTCATGAGCAACCATACTTCCTGCTAGCAAAATTTTCATCTGTGGTCTTCTGAAGGGGGCCAAACAGGCAAATGTGCTTGTCCGATTCTGGACCTTATGTCCCAGAGTCCCAATCACAGGATTGGTGCTGGTTTGTGATTTTGGACAATATGGTATGGCCGTAAGTCCAAAATCACAGACCAGCACACATTAGCAACAGCTTCTGGTTATTCCAGCTTTGTTCTAGTTTGACGTGCTGATCCTCGAGCCCCACTCAGAAACATCGAGGCACACTGACATTCATTCTTTTCGCTGTCACCGATCCATCCTTTCCACATCAACCTTCACGCAAAGACGCAGATCAACAGTGCGGCTTAGGCAGGGGTGAGTTCCAAATGGCTGAGCTGGTGCGCTTGTTGAAACGTGGGCGCTTGCGCTCAAACATTTCGTTGAGATTGGGGGGCTCAATGTAGGCGAAGATTTTGTCCAGGTCTGGGGGGTGGTACACCTGGTTGATCAGCATGGCCTTGAGGTTGGCACCTGTATGCAAAGAGATTGATCAATAAGTGTTACTATGTCAGGATGTGTCACGTGACTGCTGCAAATTTCTTTCATGATGAATTAGATAAAGACTAACAGCAATGGTCCTGCGGTTTTTTTTGTGTGTGCATATGTTAGCAAGCTAAATATGCAACCTTCACTTGTACAAAAGATCAGACTGAAAAACAATCTGACAGAACAGTGCATTTTTCCAACTACAATTCTGTGAAAGCTGCACATCCATCCCACCCACCTTGAGCCCAAGAGGGGATTTTCTTTCTAGGTGCTTCATCATCATCTGTAGAATCATCGGACCTGAGGTCCCCAATGTCGTAGTTCTCCACAGACCCGTTCTTCCTCTGTCGCACAGGTGAGATGGGGTAACTGTGAGAAAAAGGGAAAACAATGGTTACACTGCGGAGGGAAAATTCACTCAGAATTTTATCAAGGATCCTTCTTATGAGCACTTCAACTTCAAGATTAACCCATTAGCCCCGACACATTACAGCAGGAACAGCATCGACCATGATAATTCAAGTGTAGTGCCAGAATATCTTGTGCCTGAAGGGGCCAAGCTAATCTGCCACTACCCTTGAATTATCATGGTCGATAAGTCTCCTGCAAAAGGTTTATGGTCATTAGGTGACACCTCCAAAGTCTGGCACTGGTGTTAAATGTATTAAAGGCTGCAAGCTAACGGTACCTGACACCACCCTTGAAGAAATGCAGCCCTACACACCAGCGTTCATAACTGGCAGTAAGTAAGCATCTCTGAAAATCACAATTCATCCACTTCTTGCAAAGTTGATCCATCCAGCGTGCACATGTAAGAGAACAATCCTCCAATTTGGACACTGCTGTGGAGCTTTCATTCAATAAAATTTTAGCTGTCAAAATGCGAAGCTGCAACACCACTAACAGAAAACATGCAAGAATTTGGTAGTCCACACTTTTGTGAAAAAATGTAACAGTATACGACGATTACAAACTTAACTTCCTCAGAAGAAACTTTTCCTGTGGCAGTGGGCATACCTAAAGGGCTTAAACTACAGAAGTTGTAGATGTGACAACAAATTTTAGGCCCGAATAACGAACTCTTTCAAGCCTTGGCCCGAGTTCCCCAAATTTTGGAAACAAACAGATTCTAGAAAACAGATGGATCATGATAGTTCAAGGGTAGCACAGATCAGCTGGGTGCCTTCCAGAGTGGATCATGATAGTTCGAGGGTAGCAGATCAGCTTGGCACCTTCCAGGCGTCAAGCTGATCTGCTGCTACCCTCAAACTATCATGATGCACCCTCTCCCAATGTAGTACATCAGGTTTGAATAAGACATCAGGTTTGAATAAGTGAATACTTACGAGTTAGGGTCGTGATTCTGGTTACACACGACAGAGGCGGAGGTGCCGGTGGTGGTGGTGGCAGTAACAGTGAGGGTGGTGGATGTGGCATTGCTGTGTGTGAGTGTGGTGGCGTTCACGCGCAGCGCCTGCAGCTTGTGGTTGTGCTGCTGGATGATTTGCTCCAGGCGGGCCTCCTCTTTCCGCTTCTCCTCCTCCGCTGCTGCCATCTTGGCCAGTCGCTGCTGCTCCTGGCAACACAAAGAAGAAACCTAATATAAAGCCAACAGTTTTCCAGTAAAAAAAGGAACAAATATAAAAGGCAAAAATCCACACAGCAGCAGACAACAGATGGATGTTTGGAAATCAGAAGTAGGTCAAAGCTGAATGGTACTTCACCGAAAACTGGTTTAAAAGCATGGATAAACATGCGATCACACACGTGTCCCAGCTTTTGACCCACTATTCGCATCAAAGACACACAGGGTTTATTTATTTATTTTTTTTTATCTACTTCACTTGTGGAAATCGTCTATTCCAATCCCTACACTGTTGGTCTATTTTGGTAAAGTGCATCAGGGCTGACAGGGAAAGATAACTTAGAAAGAAATTTCCTGATTACCATTTCTTTGAGCTTTTCTAATTCTTTCTGAATTTTCAATTCACGCTCTTTCCTTTTCTCCATTTCTATCTTCTCACGTTCAGCTCTTTCTGCTTGGGCAGCCTTTTCTCTGCAACAGAAGAAAGACAGTACATGTATTAATTAACATAATTATTATCCCATTTAGCCCCAACGCCCTACAGCAATTTTAGAGATGTCACCTAATGACTTTGTACCAGTTGCTGGAGATTGATCGACTATGATAATTCAAGGGTAATGCCAGATTAGCTTGGCGCCTGATTTACTAAGCTAATCTGGCATTACCCTTACATTATCATAGTCGATCAATCTCCAGCAACTGGTACAAAGTCATTAGGTGACATCTCTAAAATTTGTTAAATAAGGCTTAGGGGGTTAATTGGGTAAAGATTCAGTACATGTGCACTAAAATGTGCCATGATGCGTTATCGCAACACCTACTTCTGTTCTTTCTGCAGCTGTCTCTCACGTTCCCTGGCCAGTTCTTGCTGGAAGAGTCTCTCGTTCTCCACCTGCCGTTCCCGTTCCATCTCCATCTGTTTGTCTTCCAGTTTTTTCCTTTCCTCAGCCATACGTTTCTGACGTTCTTGCTCCTCATGCTCACGCTTACGTGCCAGGAACTCCTCGTGACGCTTCTGCTCTTCTTGCTGAAAAAGTAAACGGATAAAAAGACAGCTACAGTATTATTATTGACTGGGGTGACAGTGCAAACAATTGAAATGACTGAAAACAGTCTACGCTAATACCCACAATTCATGGCCAGAAAGAGACTTAAGTTCTCATGAGCCCCATGTGGATGCAGGGGCTCATGGTAATTTGTGCCTCTTGCAGATAGAACTGACTGGCTCAAGGGCCGTTATGTCTTAACCCCTATCAAAGTATCATACTGAGGCTACAAGCTTCAAATTTGTACACTACCATTTTCAAGCTACATTATAGTACTTACAGATAAGGGTCTAGACCAATGGCTTTAGTTCAAGGGTAGTGCCAGAATAGCTTGGCGCAAAGAGGCGCCAAGCTATTCTGGCACTAACCTTGAACTATTTTAGTCAAACATTTCACACACTGGTGTATTCTGAATGATACTGGTTAACAAAAACCCTGAAATTTAGCTTTCTGGGATTTTGATATATAGTAACAATCAGATACATGGGTGACTGTGCGAAAAAATAAAATGACTGAACAGTATTTGGACTAACCATGTGCCATAATCCAAGTCCAGTACTAAGAGACATAAATAGACCGAGCCATTCCTGGCATGAAATGTCATTCAAACTTAGCGCACATTTGCCTCTTGACCAATCAAAACGCTTCAGACCTAAAATGGAAGTACGGCGAAACAACCCGATGTTTATGCTTATGGGGCATGGAAGAGCATTGATGTTTCCATTATTTTAGCCAATTTCAGCGGTATTGGAGATGTCTGGAAACCACTATTGTTATGGGGAGCGTAAATCGGATTCCTGATACCCCAATCTATATCCAGGTGTATCATTTTTTTCCTTTCCCAAAGTTAAAAAGCCTTTATCACAATTGGCAGACATGAAAGAATGAATAACAGCTTGTGGTCGGCAGCAATGTATGTCGCCAGCCGGTCCAATACGTTAAATAAACCTAAGAAATGGGGTCTAAATAAAGCTAAGACCATTTAGCACACATCCAATATCAAGAGCTATAGGCAGCGCAGACAGTAAGGAGAGTTTTAAAAAGGCAAATACAGGTGAATGGACCAAGGGTAGACAGAAACAAATGCCCCAGAATAGAGGGGAAAACCCACCCTATGGGGCTGACCATGGTGACCCTGGGAACTAAAAAGTAGTTAACCCCACCCAAGTCCCCCAGGGCAGACCCGGGTGGGGGTACTATCATTTATAAATCTTTAAAAATTTGATCAAGCTGCGTTTTTACATGACCTATCTCAAGTGTCATTCGGTGACGTTTATAATTTTAATGACCCTAACGAGGCCCTGACTCACTGGTATGAGCTGTTTCTCGCTATTCTGGATAGACACGCCCCTAAGCGTACCAAACATCCTATTATGCCAGAATGGCTCTCCGATGAAATCAAACAAGCGATGGCAGTTAGAGACTTTTTTAAAAGCTAAGAAATTTAATGAGTACAAAAAGCAGAGAAACCATGTCAAATCCTTAGTTCGAAAAGCCCAAAGACAAAATGCTGAAATGTGTCATTGTCGGCGGAAAGGATGTCCGCTCAGTCTGGCAAGTGATAAACAATTTCACCAAAGCTCACAGTAAACGGTCGCCTAATATTCCACCCGATCTCACTGCGGATGCGTTTAACGCTTATTTCCTACGTGTTGCTAAACCTCTGGCACAAACCAATACCAATGATCCTGACAACTACACATGCTCGGATCAACTGCGTCACAATAGTCGGCAGAGAGCTGGTCACACATTTTTTGTGCCTCTTTGAGAGTTCTCATTTCTAGTTTAAAAAACAAATCATCTTGCGTTAGTTAGTTATTTGGGTTTAACGCCGAGCAGGCGATTAAGGCCATCTCACGGCGGGATGGGTAAAAATCTGGTCAGCCAGACTAAAAGCAAGGTCTTAAAACAAGATGTAAATATAGCTTAAAAATGTCATGCTAAAATGACACACGTCTTTAAAAGAAACGTCTACAGACTCTCAAAAAGGGCAAATTAAAAAATTCACATAGTCTATGAATGCTCAGATCTTGTTAAAAATATTGCATTCTCTCAAGAAATTGAAGATTTTGTCCGGGGGAACATCCCGGAACAAAATCTTCAAGGAGTCTGCTGTGAAGTGTTTACATCTCGTGTCAATTAGATCAGCACAATACAGCAAAAAGTGTCCAACAGAAAACTGTTCATCACAGGCAAAACACCATGGACGCTCATCCTGTTTAAGTAAGTAAGAGTGCGTAACATATGTGTGCCCGATGTGGAGCCGAGTAAGGACAGTCTCCTCACGGCGGCTGCCGCAGCGGAAAGGTAGACTATCGGACACCATAGGAAGAGCTTCATGCAGCTTGTTCCCTTCCTCTTTGTCCCACTCGGACTGCCACTCGCAGGCTATGTATGCACTAATCACAGGTTTAAAATCACTATAAACAGTCTGTGTGTCAGGGACAGGGTCATTGCGGGCACTGTTGGCAGCAGAATCTGCAATTCTGTTGCCTTCGATGCCCACATGGCCTGGGACCCAAATAAAAATGATGTCATAATATTCCTTCATCAAGTCTGCGTAGAGCTCTCTAATCTGCACCAGCAGTGGGTGGTCTGTTCCCGCGCCCTGAAGGGCCTGCAGGGCAGAAAGAGAGTCAGACAGAATCAGGAAGTTCCTTTCCCGAGACTGATAGGCATGCTTGAGTGCCAGCAGAATTGCCTGCAGTTCTGCACTAAATACAGAGGAATGGTCAGGGAGGCGGAGCTTAAATGGACGTCTAGGATGGCGAGATGACACTGCAGCCGCAGCCACTCTCCCATCCTCAGACTTGGACCCATCCATATAAAGACGACAATAGCCAGGAAAAATTGAAAGGAGTTCATTGAGGCTCTGTTGGTATATGGCTGGTGGAGTACAATCCTTATTGTGGGCGGTCAAGTCCAGCAAGATGCCAGGAACTGGTAGTAGCCAGGGTGGAGTGACGTGTTGCAGAGATTCCGAAACTTTGTCCAGGTCTACTCCGGCCGCCTGCAGATGAGGTCAGACACGGAAGGAAAGTGGACGGACAGCTCCCAGACGGGCGTCGTAAACCTCTGCAAACAACGGGTTAAAAACACAATAGGCAGGATTGTCTGGATGGGCCTTCAGCACGTAGCTGAGCATGAGGCGGATGCGGCGGAGCCTGAGAGAAGGCTCCCCTGCCTCGGCATACAGACTAGGAACTGGAGATGTCCTGAAGGCTCCCAGACATATTCGCAGACCTTGATGGTGAATTGTGTTCAGACGCTACAGAACAGACTTAGAAGCCGAACCATATACCACAGAGCCGTAATCCAGTTTGGACAGAACAAGGGCCCGGTACAGTCGAAGTAAGACAATGCGGTCTGCACCCCAGTCAGTACGACCAACAACACGAAGAATGTCGAGGGCCTTCCGACAAGAGGTTCTAAGGTAATTAATATGGTTGCAGAAGGTCAATCTTTTGTCAAAGAACTTTGCCTCTTCGGCCACCTTAATTGGCACTCCAGCAATGCTGAGGCTAGGTTCTAGAAAATATTTCGTCTGGTTAGTAAAATGCACACAGACTGTCTTGGAGGGCAAGAACCTGAATCCGTTGAGAGACACCCACCCCTGGATGTGATCAACGCACAGCTGCAAGCGCCTCCCAATCCTTGACCTCGTGCACACAAAGCAAAGTCGTCCACAAACAAAGAGCATTCAGAATCATCCTTGGCGGCCTTTACAATGTTATTTATTTTAATTCTAAATAAAACAGGAGATAAAATGCTGCCCTGCTCATCTCCTGTTCAAAGGAGCTGGAGAGGGTGGAGCCCACACGGACATGGAACGACCTGTTAGACAAAAAATTGTGAATAAAAACGGGCAGGTGCCCTTTAAAACCCATGTCCGAGAAATCAGACATTATACCATACTTCCAGGTAGTGTCATATGCCTTCTCAAAATCAAAGAAAATTGCATAGACATGCTGCTTGTTGACAAAAGCATCTCGGATAAAAGACTCAAAGCGGGCTAGATGGTCAGTTGTACTATGGAAGCGCCGGAAACCGCACTGGATTCCTGTGATGAGACCCTGCGACTCAAGATGCCACACCAGGCGGGCGTTGACCAAGCGTTCCATAGTTTTACATAAACACGATGTCAAAGCGATTGGCCGGTAGTTGCCAGGGTCGGAAGGATCCTTACCCGGCTTGGGAATTGGCACAACCACAACCTGGCGCCAAGATGGCGGAAAATGACCGGTTATCCAGATACGGTTAAATGCCTTGAGAAGTACAAGGAGTGAATCCTCAGGCAGATGTGTTAGGAGCTGATAGTGGATGGTATCTAGTCCAGCAGCAAAGTCAGTACATTTCTGCATGGCTTGCTGCAATTCTGAAAATGTAAAAGGGGCATTATAGTCTTCCGAGTTATCCGATATAAAATCACAAGTACAAGACTCTCGCTTCTCCTTCTCTCTCTGGAAGAAAGGTGAATAATGCTCTGTGGAAAAATTATGGGCAATGGTGGAGGCAAGCAAATTGGCCACAGCCTTTTTATCCGTGACCAAACTGGCACCATCTCTAAGATGGCCGACAGAAGCTGAGCCAGCCCTGCCCCTAATTCTTCGAACAGCCTTCCAGACTTTTTGGGACGGAGTCCTAGAAGATAAAGAGGAGACGAAGTGTCTCCAGGAAGCACGGCGTTCATGTTTTAAAATGCAACGGGTTTTCGCCCGCTGTCTTTTAAATGTTAAAATATTCGCTTACGACGGATTACGAAAAGCACGTCGCTGAGCAGATTTGCGCATTTTTTGGGCCTTGCGGCACTCTTCATTGAACCATGGTACTCTTGGCTTCCGAGGGACTGATGTGGAAGTTCTAGGGATGGTGTCACCTGCTACGTCCAACAAAATAGAAGTAAAACAAGAAACAGGTTCTTCAGCTGACATGACCACCTCCTCTGTAAGACGAGACTGACAGAGGGAGGTGAACAGAGGCCAGCTAGCTTTCTTGAGATTCCAGCGTCCCACCGGCGAATCCTCTTCACAGCTGACCGATGACAGGACTACTGGGAAGTGGTCACTACCACATAGGTCGTCGTGAACCTTCCAGTCAAAGTCCAGCATGAGAGAAGGATCACACACAGTGAGGTCTAGAACAGAACTAGATCCTGAACCTGAGTTAGAGTATGTAGGTGAGCCATCGTTAAAGACACATAGGTTAAGTTGAGAAAAAACATCTTCTAACATCTGACCTCTGCCATCATAGTGGTCACTACTCCATGAGAATAAAGGGAGGGGTCACTTGATCTACTAAGTTAAAAATATCATTACTACAGACCCACAGTGATGGTGGCAGGTAAATACTACATACCCACAGTGATGGTGGCAGGTAAATACTACATATCGAGGGTTGACTGCCGAAACGTAGTATATCACTTTTTGGGAGATTTTGACTTTTTGGTATCATCAGACTCAGGAAACGATGCTCTTTTGTCTGGTCTATTTCTTTTTTTTTTAAATTTCATTAGTTTTAAAAATATTGATTAGAACCGAAAACATGTTCAGGCAAACAGAGAGAATCAATCACCGCCGAAACATAGTTGCTGAAGATACGGCTATACGGTCTTATTATCTCACAAATCTTTGCAGAAAAAGTGACTGCCGAAACCAAGTATCTGGAGTTAAGCTGTGTTTGCTGTCAGCTTGTTTAGTTGATTAAGAGTGCAGGGAAAGCGTATCTCAAAATACGACCTGCAGTATATCTGTTAATTCCAACGCCCGCCCCTGCTGAAATCTGGTATATGTTAGCTGCTGCCTTACCGCTGTCAACACTGTTGATAACACCGACAGGAAACCGGCGCCCGCATCCCATGGCACTGGAGTACCGTTATCATGATGTCAGTTTATTAGGATACTAACGAGCTACAAATCCTTTTTGTTCCACATCCTACCAAGAGTGTGGGATGTTTTATCCGAAATACCTCAGTTTTCATACTACTCTTCGCAAGTGCAGCATTCCCGGGCAGTGGAGTATCTTGGATCGGACAGTCAGTGGCCTCAGTGTTCTTGCAGGTAACAAAATTTCTGTCATCTATACTATTTTTGGAGTGCAGTATTCAGTACAAATGTAATCGTCACCATTGACTGTTAAATTTGGGTCGATTACTGGTAAAATACTCATTGCAATTTATTATTGATTATCATCAAATTATTTTAGAGGCAGGTTAGTGTAAAATGATAATTAATGTAGTCTTTTTTAAGTTCCCCCCACCCTCAGCCCGGCACAATGCTATTAAATGTCATTTACTACTGTATCTGATCCATAGTCATGTACAAATTGCACATCTTCACAGAATGAACAACCAACCAAAGAATGATGCTGAAGGCAATGTGTACCTAAATCTGGCCACTAAATGCCACTGTCAATTCTGAGCAACTTCGAGTGAGTATGGTCAGTTTTGTGGCTCACAGTGTACTGAGACTTGTCGAACAGATATAAGTTACGGGTTCTTGTTTACAATTTACTGTTATCAGCGATTCCCTTTAGTTTGTCTTGAACTCTATCTGTATCACTATCATTATGTGAAGCCTAGCTACTGAATTGATGTGCGCGTGTGTACCGTTATGTGCCCCCCCCACCCCCCCCAACCCCAACACGCACACATCAGTGCACGCACGCATCCCCCCCCCCCCCCCCCCCCCCCCGAACATAAAGACTGATGATAACTGATTTATTTTAAATATGACTTGTCAACAGTCCAGAGTCATCCAAGAAGATTGCAACTGGTGCCTGTCTGACGATGAGCCCCTTCAAGCCTCCAAGCAACTCTTCAAGCAGCCAGGGCAAGAGGATGCAAGTTGGTGTCATTCAAACCTAGAGCCTTTATCAGCGAAAATCAAGGGTGCACGGTGGTCTTGCTCGGATGACTATGATGAGCCCTTGATAAAGAGCAAACGCCTGGACATAACCTACTTGACCACTAAAGAAAATGAGAGTTACAAAGACAACATCATCAAGCATCCCACTTACAGTCCAGTCACTGAATTACCTCAAGCTGATGTAGTGCCGACGTCTTCCAACGAGGATTAAAGTGACGAAAATACGCCTTTACTTTCACTGACGAAAACGCAAACACACATTATCCAAAAGCAGCAATATAGAGCTGGCCAAGGCAATGAGCAAGGAGGAGATGAAGCGACACCAGAGAGAACAAGAAGTGCACAGAAGTCGGCTTCAGAATCTGCTCTCAGCCAACGGATTGTACTCAGTAGAAGTAGCTGCAGACGGAAACTGTTTCTTCGAGGCAGTTTCCATGCACCTGAATATCACGGTGCTTGATCTGAGGACATAGATATGCAATTACCTTGAGGACAAATTTGCGACCTACTTTATTTTGCTTTCTGACAACAAATGAAGATGATGAAAATGAAAGGTACCTAAAATACTTTTGGAACATGGAACAGCTGCGGGCCCCAGGAATCTGGAGCAACGACGCAGCTGATCTGCTGCTGAAGGCGCTTGCTGACTGCACAAAGAGGCCGGTTATAATATACTCAAATAACTTGCTTGATTAGGAAACGATTCTTTACCCAAAGAAGTACCCAACGGAGAAAGAAACGCGCTTAGAAAAGACGGGTACAACACAATTTATTAATATTTCGGGTAAATACCCTTTGTCAAAATAGACAAACAGAGAGATTAGCCGCTACTTATCTTCATTGGCAGAAGGAATGCTATGATGCTGTATTTCCTTTCCCACCTGCGACACGTTAAAGCGGGACACAAGGAGACTCAGACAAGCGAGGCAGCAGAGACACAGTGCCAGAAACCAGCAAGACACAAGAAGACACAACGTATGAGGCCAGTGGCAGAAACGACACGCCAAATAGTCCAGTCATTGAACAGATGTCTCCATCAAACACACCACAAACTCCTAGATCACGACATACTTCTTCATTATCGCCTTTGCACAGCACCCCCAAACCACAAACACCAAGGAAACGAGGCAAGTTTAAGACACCACCCCCCCCCCCCCCCCCCCCCCAAAAAAAAAAAGCTGTTTATGAAGAAATTTGCCATGCCAGATACCTGGAAGAAAAATTCAAGAAAGGCTTTGTGGGTGCAGGGAAAGGAGTATGTATCCGAAACGGGAAAATAGTACCTGCAAAGAAAATAAACCAATAGACTGCTCCAATTGCCGTTTTAAATGCAGCAGGGTTTATGAATCAGAACGGCAAGCACTGTTTGAGGCATTTTACAGCTTGGGCGTCTGTGAAAAGCAAGAGTCCTTTATCTGTTCAAATGTAGAGGAAAAAACACAAAAACACTGCTAGGAGAAGACAACAAACCCCTATCCCCCAAAACGGAGCCTGAGCAGAGTTTTTTTTTTAACGTAGACGGGGAAAAAAAGCGGGTTTGCAAAAAGTTTTTTCTTTCAACACTGTCTGTCTCAGAAAGTTCTAGACCACGCCATGCGAAACAGCCAACTTCATGTACTACTGTGACACACAGCTTGCGTTGTGAAAATCGTCCTATAAACAAAACATTTGTCAGTGCATCAAAGACTTTATTACAATTAAATATACGCTAATCGTCTTTGTGGAAATTGTGAGGTTCATACTCGTGAACAATTTGACAGCATTACTAGTGTGTGCCGAAAGCTGTCTTATTGTGACGGCGCGAAAATGGCCAACAACGTGATGAAGTGTTATTTTCTCTATTGGAATAAATATTTTTGTAAATGGAGCAGTCAGTCGTTAACGCCGGATTTAAAGGTACAGCTGTAAAATAGTTTGCTATCCTCTCTGTCTGTCTCTCCGGAATACCTATGCAAACGTTTTACTAAATCTGACCTGGGTTATTCCACATCCAGAAGAAATTTTATGATGCCACGTCCCAGAATTGACATATTTAAAACTAGCCATGCATTTTCCGGTGGCTCATTATGGAACACCTTGCCATCGAGCATAACGCACTGCAGGTCGCTCTCTTTGTGTATAGAAATCCTCTTTAAGCACCAATCATTAAGTCCAGCATAAACTCTTATCTATCCACCATGCTTTTACTTTAAACTATTCTATTGCCGTGCATTATAATATATATGCAAGCCAGTCAACATGATTGTACGAGAGTGTGTGTGAAACTACACTTTATATCTCGATGCACTGTTTGACTATTTTGTGTAGAGTAAAAACGTCAAGTCCGAAAAATGGCCCATGTGTTAATTACTTTATCCGCTGGCGAATAAAGTTTCATTTCATCTCTCTCTCTCTCACACATACATTTGATTATGTTTTGTTAATGTATTGTGAGAGTTGCATGGTTGCCACATAACGTGATTTTCCACAATAATTGTCTTCAACGTACTGGCAGTATAGCGACTATACCAATTAAAAATAAGTCAAATCAGTGTGCTATGAGTACGTATAATGTGTCTAAATAAATGCTTTTCTAATGCATTATCACCAAATACTTCAAATAGTAAAACAGAATTCGCGAATGACAGGCTGGAGAATTACCTGTGGAATAGTGTTAGTTTACATTTCTAGACACGCTTTCTGTCTACGTTGTTCACGGCAGATGCCAAGTAGAACAATTTACATGAATCTGGCTGCCCGCTTCCCCTCTGAAACCTTTGGTTTTCTAACACAGTGAGGGAGCCATGTGAAGATACGTGGTTTCGGCAGTCAACACTTTGCAGGATTTGTCAGCAAAAGGTTGTCGTATGTTGAGATACAGTGTTTCGGCAGTCAACACTTTGCAGGATCTGTTAGCAAAAGGTTGTCGTATGTTAAGATACGGTGTTTCGGCAGTCAACACTTTGCAGGATCTGTCAGCAAAAGGTTGTCGTATGTTGAGATACGGTGTTTCGGCAGTAAACACTTTGCAGGCTCTGTCAGCGAAAGGTTCTCGTATGTTGAGATAGGGTGTTATTATTATTTATCGCCTTTCCGATTGCCAGACATATAGTATCTTCACTCGTGTTACGGTTTCTTTAATAATTCAAACCAGAATTTAGATATAGCCATAATACCATGGATATGCATAATAAAATTCAAAGTAGGTCCAAAATTTCAAAAGCGTCTCCTGCAAACCTAGGGAAAAGCAAGATACTGCTTTTCGGCAGTCAACCCTCGATATGGTTATGGTATTCTTCAAGGTAACCCGAGCTGCGACAGCCTGAAGACAGGTGTCCATGCAAACGGGGCTACATACAATTTGGCTACTAATGAGAAGAGCCACTCCACCCGAGCGCCTCTCCGAATCAGAGCCTTTATGTATAACATTAAAACCATTAAAGGACACAGGGTCAGAAGTCTTCAGGTAAGTCTCCTGAAGAGATATTACTGAGGGGTTATAGAACTTGACTAAAAGACGTAATTCCTCAAAATTAGCTTGAAAACCACGACAATTCCACTGAAGCAAAGAGTACATGATTAGGTCTTATCTGAGGGTAAGGAGTTTTCCCCCCCTTTTTCCTTTACCTTGGAAGGAGTTGAAGAAACAGAGGGGGGACGGCTCCCGGGCCTCCTCTGCTTCTTCGGAGATGAAGGGGGTGGAGCTGCCGCAGCATCAGCAATGACAACTTCCACCCCCTCCATCCGCTCCTCCAATGCAGCTTATTTGTTTTGAAGGGGGACATCAGTGTTCCCCTTCTGTGCCCGTGCGCACAGCGGTCCCATAGATTTCTTAGACTTCTGGTCCTGGGCAGCGTTCCTGCCGCTAGAGTTAGCGGCCTTAGAAGGCTGACCAGAGCCAGAAGCCTTTGGCGTTGACAAACTAGCAGGTCTGGGTGGGGGCTGAGGCTTAGGGGCAACAGAAGGCGGCACTACCGGACCGGCAATGTCCGCCTTCTGCGTTCCCTGGCTCCTCGTCACCACCGGAGGAGGGTTACTCTCCAGGGGTGAGAGGAGTCGAGGCTCCGCCCCCAACCAAGAAATTGGGGTTTGACATAAGTCTTTGGTGGGGCGCTTGCCTGCCACCGCTGCACTGAAAGTATACACAGAGGTGTTAGAGGATGGGGCAGCCGCAGCTGCACCAGGGCCTTCAACCAGTTTTTTGGCGTCCAGAAAGGACAGCCCCTTCTCCACACGCACCTGCTGAATCTTGCACTGGGATATATCCAACGAGGGCATTTCTTGTCCGAAGCCATATGCGCCCCCTGGCAATTCACTGTCACACAAGGGGGTGGCTGTGCAGGATTCAGCAGAGTGTCCGGGCTGAGTGCAACGGGCGCATGAAACCTCTGCCTGGCGGCATGTCTTCTGCCCATGGCCATACTTTTGGCACTTAAAGCACCGGAGGGGAAGAGGGACGTACTTTTTCACTTTCAAGGAGTAGTAACCTCCCCAGATGGTAGTAGGAGGGGTGGGGGTGCCAAACGTCAGGATGATGGTAGGGAGACGGATCTCCCCACCACCTCGCTTGGAAATGAAGCGCCTGACGTAAGTCACCCCCTGAGACTTAAGGTTCCGTACAAGTTCATCTTCTGACAGTTCTGCCAAAGCTTGATCTTTGATTACGCCTCTTGACGAATTCATAGTTTTGTGGGGTGTGACCTCCACTGGAGTGTCTCCGATGGAAGAGAGCCTCAGTAGCCCGCTGGAGTGTGCCCGGGTACGGCACTCCAACAGCAAGTCACCAGACCTGATGCGCTGGGCGTCAGGCCTGCCAACATGGCTCCTGAGGGTCTCCCCCACCAGAAAAGGATGCAGCTTGGTAACAGGTTTCTCCTTCACCTTGCTATGGACAATGAGGAAGCGAGGCCATACGGCCGACGCCTGAGGCGTCGCTTCCTCACAGTCCGAGTCACTGTCATGTTCAATGTTGGTGGCTATGTGCCGCTTCTGTGCAATTTGTTTTTCTCCATATTATAATAGTAGAGATATTCATCCCACGGGGGTCCCCGCCCGCCACCGAGCCCAAAAAGGGAAAGTGCAAATGTCGGCGGGTCTCCAGCCGACGCACAATGGAGACTGCCTGAAAGATATAGTCCATAAGCTAGGAAGGTCTACCGTGCACCCCCCCCAGTACTTAATAAGATGGATTTCAAAGTGTTCCTTAGTATGTCCTGAGATGTTTAAGCCATGTTCCCCGAAAATCCTTAGGAACACACCAGAGATATAGCCGATGGCGCAAGGGTACCCCCATTCACGCTCTTCGCAGGTGCTAAAATGAGGTTGAGAAACATTTTCCTCTAAATAAATCAGAATTCATTCCAGAAGCCCAAATCAGGTAATATTTTGTCAAGGCACACCTTCTGCATCCTCTGCAAAAAACAGAATGAAAAAATATTGAATCTCTGGCTCACAGTGAAGGTATTTGTGCACCCAGTAAACGACCATTTCCACGAAATCGCAAAAAAAGACAAAAATAATGTGTCAGATGCCTTCAGACATTTTCTATAGCACTGACAGTCCATTTGTAGGTTTACATCATTAAAACAGGATGTCACAATTATTATAAACTTGACTAGGTGATGCTGTGATCACTGTGAGTGCCACAGTGGTTGATTTTGTATCCCTACCCCCAAGTTGTAAAAATACACAAAATTAATTAGAAAAAATTGCTCAAGTTATCCCATTTTATTTTGACCTCTCTTTACCTATTGAGTTTCAATAATGTGAGCATAAAGTGCAAGAAAATAAGGAAAGTCGGCATCCTTTACGGTATGTTCGTGGTGAATGATAGCTTTTTACCATTTAAAATTGCTGAATTGGGAAACGTACATTGTTTCTGATGCCCTCAGAAATTTTGTATACAACTGACAGGTCTTTTTTAGGTTTTATTGTTTAGTTACTCCCAACCTGTGATGCATTTAGGGGCCACAGTGGCTGAATCTGCTGCCCTACCCCCATTTTACCTGTACGCAAAGGAACGAAAAATGATCATAACAATTGCTCCTCTGATTAAATATTTTTGTTGCCAGTTTTCTTAACAAAATATGTATATTGAGCATAAACATTTGTGATCATTTCATTAATTTCAATGTGACCCATCGATTTAATTGTAATTCTTTTTATTTAAGGCATGCTTAACAGGGGCTGCCGCTGAAGCTTCTATCGTCTGCACATTCAGCACTCTTGTCAAACTCAGGGAAGGTGTACCTCAGGGAGATGTTGTGTCTGATGCTGTTTTTGGTCTACATTAATGACATCAGTACAACAGTACCAAGGTTCGTCTTGAACATCCTCCATGCAGATGACTTTGCAGTGTGGAGCGCAGCAGAACATAAAGAAATAGCATCCTCCAGAATCCAGGATGCTGCCAATAGAGTCAGCAGCTGGACTGAAAGAGGCCACTCAAACTGAGCTAGACCATCTCTTTCAATCAGACGGAAGAGGTCACCTCAAAACTGGAGACCTTCCAGTACCAAAGACAGACAGGCCAACTTTACTGGCAACAAATAAATTACTGGATTCACGTGGAGGCATAAAGAAATAGCATCCTCCAGAACATGAAGAAACAGCATCCTCCAGAATCCAGGATGCTGACTATAGAGTCAGCAGCTGGACTGAAAGAGGCCACTCAAACTGAGCTAGACCATCTCTTTTAATCAGATGGAAGAGGTCACCTCAAAACTGGAGATCTTCCAGTACCAAAGACAGACAGGCCAACTTTACTGGCAACAAATAAATTACTGGATTCACGTGGAGGCCTCACATTGAAACCATGGAAGCTAGAGCTGCAAAAAAGAGAGAGAGAGTCTCTGATGAAGAACTGGTGGGGACCACATTGGCGCAAATTACAGCATCTTGGCACAAGCAAACACCTGCTCGGTCAGACCAGTTGTGCGGTACCAAGATACATCGACAACATGAAACACTGCCTGAAACCCAAAAAGCCAGGCTTGACAAGATGCAGAACATGGGTCATTCTCATGATGCAGTGACATTCTTAGAGCCATCTGGAGCACCCCAATTTAGGAAATGGAGGACATTGGAGCCACTGGAATGCAGAACAGCACACACGATGAAGAGACTTACTAAACACCGACAGCATGGGAGACTACAGGAGCAGACCAAGAACCGTCAGAAATGCCCAATCTGAACTGCCAACTGAAGGTCCTGCAAAGGGCTAACACTGACGTCCAGGAACCAAGCCCAAAGATGTGTGAACAGCTCCTTTCAGATACCTGGACATCTCGAAAGAGCCTTCAAGACAACATAATGTTCCAGGACTCTTTGCCAAAGGTCGCGGTACTGCACAAAGCCATCTTGCTGGAGGTTGTGCACAAGCGCTATCCTCACAGCAGCTGTGATACCACACAAGATGCCGTGTTGAATGAAGGAAGTGGCGTGTACATCTGTTGTGCAGACCGCACTACTACCTCCCTCTCCTTACCAGCTAGCGGCAGCAGCTCCAACTATCGTACAGATCTGCAGGTGCTCAACACAGCAGCAGAGCACTAGCTAGGGAAAGGCAGCAGCTTGATCCACTGATCTCACCAGGAAGCTTCAAGATAGACTGGATGCCCTGTCCACAAAATAGTGCTGCAGTGGATTCCAGTGCATTCTGGACTAGCTGGGAATGGAGACACTACAAAAACAAAGTGATTGGCAAAAGCAGAATGGCGGCTGCAGCCCGTGGGCAGATGACATCAACAAGCTGAACAGGGAGAGCCAGGCCACCATCTTTCATCTACACACTGATTACTCTGGACTGGGTCCATCCAGAAAAGCAGGAACGTTTCACAAACCCAAACTGAAGCCTGAAGCTTTACACACTTTAATCAGATCACTCTGTATCAGCAATTATTTGA
This sequence comes from Semisulcospira habei, assembly GCA_036245525.1. NCBI lineage: Eukaryota > Metazoa > Mollusca > Gastropoda > Semisulcospiridae > Semisulcospira > Semisulcospira habei. The sequence goes on along the minus strand of BTPG01000006.1, from coordinate 172,436,293 downwards.
AGCTTCCGTGCCTAATGCATGAAGAGATACCAAAATAAAAGAACGCTTAGTGAATGGCGGACTTCGGTAGAAGCGTAAACAACCAATCAGAATGTTCGCCATGCAGTCACTTTATGATCAGAGCTAAATATAGATCACTTGCAACAAGCGTCAGCATGATCGTTTGCAATGGGAATAGTCACAAATTGAGGGAGAAAAAAAAAAGAAGTAGACAAAAGTTTGCCAGTACGTTGTCATTTTTTACAAACTTTCACAGACTTTAAGGAAAAGGACTGAAATTGACAGACTTTCCAGGGCCCTCAAAAAGCCTTGCCATTTTTTTACAACTTTCACAAATGTTCACAGACCGTAAGGACCCTGCTGAACTCACCTCGTGAGACTGGGTCATGTGGAAACAGCCCTATGCGAATTTGGCGTAGAAAATCGGTCTCCTTAGCACATTCTCCAAACATGTCCATACAGAGAAGCGGTCTGCTGGCAGTTCTGACCAGAAGACACGCCCCTATACACCAAACTCTGAAAACATGCTGCCTAGCTCTTGACAGCTCACTTATTGGCAGCCAGAACAATATAAGATTTAAAGACGGCCATAAAAAAGATTGAATGTTGCAGAAGGTGGAAGTGGAGATCTCGTGGTCGACATGTGGAAACTAAGTATTTTTGATAACATTGTTTTGGCTATTAGGAACCATGGAACTTTATTACGCATATTCATTTACACATTTCTAGATAAAAATAAATGAAAGGAAAAGGGGAGACCTTACTAGACCCGCCTTACGCTAGGTAAAATATCACCTAAAAGACCAGCCAGTTAAAAATAGTTACAATTAAATTGATGGGTTACATTGAAATTAATGAAATGATCACAACTTTTTATGCTCAGTATGCATACTTTAAAAAAAACAACAACTGGCAACAAAAAATATTTAAACAGAGGACTATTAATGTATTATGTAAGCAATTTTTATGATTATTTTGCGTTACTTTGCGTACTGGTAAAATGGGGGTAGGGCAGCAGATTCAGCCACTGTGGCCCCTAAATGCATCATAGCATCACAAAATCAGGTTGGGAGTAACTGTGGTACTCTATCCTAACCAATAAAACCTAACAAAGACCTATCGGTAGTATACAAAATTTCTGAGGGCACCGGAAACAACGTACGTTTCCCAATTTGGCAATTTTAAATGGGAAAAAGCTATCATTCACCACGAATGTACCGTAAAGGATACCGACTTTCCTTATTTTCTTGCACTTTATGGTCACATTATTGAAACTTAATAGGTAAAGAAAAGTCAAAATGAAATGGAATAACATTAGAAATTTTTTCTAATTAATTTTGTGTATTTTTACAACTTGGGGGTAGGGATACAAAATCAACCACTGTGGCACTCACAGTGATCACAGCATCACCTAGTCAAGTTTATAATAATTGTAACATCCTGTTTTAATAATGTAAGCCTGAAAATGGACTGCCAGCACTATAGAAAATGTCTGAAGGCATCTGACACATTATTTTTGTCTTTTTTGGCGATTTCGTGGAAATGGTCGTTTGCTGGGTCCACAAATACCTTCACTGTGAGCCAGAGATTCAATATTTTTTCATTCTGTTTTTTGCAGAGGCTGCAGAACGTGTGCCTTAACATAATATTGCCTGATTTGGGCTTCTGGAATGAATTCTGATTTATTTAGAGGAAAATGTTTCTCAACCTCATTTTAGCACCTGCGAAGAGCGTGAATGGGGGTACCCTTGCGCCATCGGCTATATCTCTGGTGTGTTCCTAAGGATTTTCGGGGAACATGGCTTAAACATCTCAGGACATACTAAGGAACACTTTGAAATCCATCTTATTGAGTAATTGGGGGGGGGGGGGGGGGTGCACGGTAGACCTTCCTAGCTTGTGGACTAATATACTCAAGGGGATAAGCCCGATTAAACCGTTTGAGCCACCGCCTTCTATCACACCCTTGAATGCAGGGGAATACTGGCGTAAAGCAGCTAATCAGCTGCAAAGGTTATAGCATGGTGCTCCGTATAGCAACCCGCATGTCAACAGTGTGATAGGGCTCAACGTGACAAGAGCTGATTGACTAGGCCGGTATGACTAGCCTCCCGTTTAGGTAGAAGCAAAGGCCGAAGTGGAGTGTTTCAGCCACCAGGATCTTCTTCTCCCCCGACACGGGTCTCCAAGCACGGCAAACACTTGGGATCCAAAGGACCAAAAGCTCACGAGTATTAAGACCAATCCAACATGGTACGACCTGGGATAGCACAGCTCCTTAAAAACCGGACCAGTGAAAAAGACTGAACAACATATCTGCTGACATCAAGTCTAATCCTGGACAAAGATGGCACTCCTCTGCTAGCCCACTCAGTCAGTGACTGAGGAGACTACCCACCCACGCCACGTGGAGGCTGGTGCCGAGTGGGCAAATCATCTTGCGGTCCAGACAGCATCAGTACTTAGTTTTTAAAATTATCTCTGCCATTCATCATTGAGTCACTGTCATTCATCTACAATCTAAACATTCAGCATAATGTATTTCCTAACGAAATAAAAAGAGCTAAGGTAATTCCTCTTCCCAAAAAGCAAAGATTTAATCAATTTAAATGAGTACAGATCTATATCTATTTTATCATCAATTTCAAAACCACTTGAAAGACATATACATACTCATCTCCTAAATTTCCTTCAACAAAATCATCTGATTAGTGTTGCACAATCCGAGTTTCGACCTTTACATTCCTGCCAGACTACTCTAAATCACATTATTAATAAATGGCTGTCTGCCATTAATGACAATAAAGTATCGGGCGCAATCTTTCTTGACCTTAAAAAGGCATTCGATCTTGTCAATCATTCCATCCTCCTGAAAAAACTACCACAGGCACTTTATCACATTAACTCGAATACTGTTTCCCTCTTGTCTTCATATCTTACTAATAGCAAATTTTTCATCAAACGGTGTAGTGACTTGTGGTGTTCCACAGGGATCTATTTTAGGGCCTTTATTGTTTCTATTATTTATTAATGATCTGCCGCTGTGCACATCTCACCCAGAAGCTAACTGTGATTTGTTCGCTGACGAGATGACCATACACACATCTAACAAGGAGCTAGCTAACATCAATGAGGTACTCCAGCAGAGCCTGGTCGAAATAGCTGACTGGTGCATTACTAATCACTTGATAATTAGCATTCCAAAGTCAAAGAGCATGTTAGTTACAACATGCCAGAAACACCAGCTCGGACTACCAACTTTAACACTTATCTTAGATGGCCAACCTATAGAACAAGTAACTAAGCATCGCTTGCTGGGCGTAACAGTAGACAACCAGTTAAACTGGAAACCTCATATTGAAAATGTAATGCAAAACACTAATTTGTTCCTTTTGTCTAAGCTCAGTTGTATAGTTAATCCTGACGTTTGCAAACTTTTCTTCCACGCGCATATCAAAACTCACTGTAATTACAGTTCCACTGTCTGGGACGGTTGCAGCGAAGTTCACATGAAAAAAGTAAATTTTCTGTATCGTGGAGGTGTTAAACTCATACTTCCTGGACCCGCCCCCACAGACAAAAAAACCCAAACAAAACAAATCTCTTAAATTGCTGGCATTAAACAAACAATTCAAATTTAATCGGTGTGTATTAATGTACAAGATTCTACACGAGAGATCCCCACTCCATTTGCGAACTTTGTTCTCAGATAATTATAGACAAAACACGAGAAACAGGTCACTACACCTACCAAGAACAAGATTAGATATATAAAACTAGCCTGGCCTTTTCAGGTGCAAAAGCATGGAATAATTTACCCCAGCATCTTAAGTCTTTCTAAATTTAGCATATTTAAGGATCGCCTTTAACTTCTAAACTAATACCACGATTTAATTTTTCTCTATTAATGCTGTACTCTCAGAGACATTTTCTAATTATAAGATGACCTTTAGCTTATGTCGATATTATGTTTGTTGGTTTGTTTTTTCGTCTTTTATGCTTTTCATACATTTAAATGTTTTTGATACTATGTTTGTTGTTTTTTTTAAAAAATATTTTATTTTGTTGCTCGATGTATATTTATGTCTATAGTGTAGCAGGACAGTTTGTAAGAGAGGCATTTGCATCCTCAATAAAAACGTTTCATCATCATAAATCACTGCTCAAGACCTATCTGTTTTCTTATGCATATAGTTAGATGCATTTTCAGTGCGTTAGCAATCTTTGGCAGTAACTGTTCTTGTAATGGTGTGCGTGTATGTACTGTGCGAGTGTGAGCTTTTGATATGTGTCACTTCAGTTTCTGTAACATTTATTGTAGCGTTTTCTTTCTTCTACTTGTTCTTTGATTTTTGATCTTGTAAAGCGCTTAGAGCACCATTCATTTGGAGGTTAAGCGCTATATAAATGTACATTATAATCATTATTTGTTGGGCTGGCTGACAAGTACAAAAAAGGAAATGATTGTCTTTGGTTCTGCATGATTTTCTGATTGATTGTTCATGTGTGCTGTCAAACTTTGTGACCCATTATTTTGCTTGCCTGAAACAAACTAAGTGTGCTGTACCAGTTCTGGGCCAAACAGCCGTGTGCTAGAGGAACATAGACTGTGAAAAATGTATCAATTACAAAATGTATCACAGAGCATGGGTAGTACCTGATTAGCTTTGTGCCATCCCAGACTACAATATACACATGTACTGAATGAGGCTGAATAAATCCGTAGTTTGTAACAATTCAGAAGGTACAAACAGATAACTTTAAGACCATTAAGGTGAGCTAGGACACTTCAGCGCAATTTTGGGGGTTTACGGACATATGTTTTATTGTATATCATTAGAATCAGTATTTGTCTGTCCTGAACGCTCCGACATGCTCATTTAGTCAGGTATGCTCACCATGGCAACGAATACTAAGTGACCATTACACCTGGTTGCTAAGGAAACAAAGTTTGGCCACCGCTGATGCTTCTGAAAAGCCAAATTTGGTCAAAATATCAACCGATATCATCATCATGGAATATCAGTGGCAATTTTGAACATCTTACCTGGTTTTGTAGAAAAAAATATTTTAATATGAATGTTCTGGTTTTGGTCAGTTTTTGAGTATGTAGCCAAGGGAAGCTATTCATAGCTCCCAAACTAACAATTGGCACTGACATTCCATAATAAACCCATTTGTGAACTTGCATGTAAAATTTCACTATCATCTGACCAGCACAATTTCAGATATTTGTTACAATTTTGCGAAAACAGCAAAAACAAGTTTCAGCAATGTGCCGTTTTTTCCTCATCATACACAGCTCTAACACGTCACCTGAAATCGTTGGCTTATGTTTTTCACACGATAAAATCTTTATGCAGTGCAGACATGCAAACTGTCCAGAAACCTTGTGTGTATTATGACCAATGCTTTAGTTTGCATGCTTAGTGAGTACTACTTGTTGTACTCAGCCTGCACACTTATTGCGTCCAGTTTGTTAATAAGCACTAATGTCACAACTGCTTGGTGACAGTAAACCATTTTAACATTCTAAATTGCTAGGATCAGCAAGCGAACCCAGGTAGATTAGGTATTGTGAATCAACATTACCTCGTGTAGACACAATGATGCACTATTGGAACACCCCAGTGCCTGTTTGTTTTCCCACTGTATACGCTTCATGCAGACAACTGGTATTTATACAGAATGTATGGTAGATGTAAGCAGAAGGTTGGTACAGTAATCGGCAATATTTGTCAGGGTCCATACTCACACCATAGGTTCCTAACTTAGATGTAGTTGCACTTGTCAAAGTGTGACTCACTAGTGAAAACTTATAGGAAAAAATTCCATTTCTACCATTGTTTAACATTCCTAAAATTCGGAAGGGTAAGCCAAGGGTAAATACACATGCACATTTGTCTCACAGGAGTTTACATTTATGGCTTTCTTGTGTTTCAGCATATACACATCATGCTAGTACATCCGTTCAGTTTACACAAACTGTTAATGCTAAATATACTCTGTTGAAGACGGAAAAATGGTTTAGAGATCTGTCAGCTTTGAGGAGTAGTGCTGTTCCTAAAGTATCAGAAGCTGCAGTCTAGTTTGTTACATACCTCTGCACTGTGTTCATTGCATGCACTGGTCATAACCAGTTGTTACATTACTTGAAATAGGAGAGACTGAATTCAAAACGAAAACATAATGATTTACCACAAGTAAATAAAGTATTTAAATATCGTGTATATCTGACAATATATAAATCGGTTAGTTCATGAAACGCGCATACAGCTTTAAAAAAAAGCAGCCTGTTCACATGACACCTCATACACACCCATTTTGCATGCTCCTGGTGATTGCTGTGAAAGATGTAAAACACATGATACCATACTAATGAGGCTGCATTTTATAATTTGGACCATACTGGTTTACTGCAGAATCACACCTACAGCATCACAATGACAGCTGCATCTTGCCTGAGTTCAGAACTTTCAAAGTGCACTTTGTAGCCTCTTTGACCAAGGGAAACAAATACGTGTATGATGTACATTGATCTTTTTACAATGGAAAATTATATAATTGTTTGCTTGTGCATATGTGACCCTCTCTCACAAAATCGGTCTTAACTCGCATTTTGGATGTTTTGACATATATATTTCTGAAAACTACAATGTTTGCTGATTACTGTGATATATGACTGTATGCTGTAGTGCAAAAATTGTAGAAGTTGTTAGTGTTTAAAGTTGTTAAAGCCTCTGGCGGCCATTTTGAGAAAACAGCCTGGGAAGTTTCTGTGTGCAGCATAATTGGGGCCAAGGGCAGATTTTTAAAATCATTTTAAACCTATTTAATGGCATATTTCATGATAAAGATTTTAACCATACGATACTTTGGTGTATGTAAAATACATTTCTGCAAAAAAGTGAAAATGACCCAAATTGACCCCCACCACATATTATTGTGTGTAGTGCTGATCGGCTCTCTGCAAGTTAAGACTGGTTTCGTGAGAGAGGGTCACATATGATGTTGGACTATCATTCCTGCAAACACAAGTTTTGGGTGACATTTATGCGGGATGTTGTACTGCCAAAATCCTAACACTTTCTCGCTAGGAACGGACCTGTGAACAATGTTTATTATCATTATCAAAAATATTTGTGTTTCTATGAGCTGGCAAAATTCCTTTCATGTATACATACGTTTTGACAGTAGTGATCAAAACGTCTCACAATGAATGTACAGATAAGTTTCTGATCAGACCAAAATATTCAGATGTTACAACAGGCGAAAGACTCCTGAGATTCCTGATTCTAAATCGTTCAGATCTACAGTGCTCTATTTAGCGCTGAATGCAGAATTTTGGATTTCTATGAATGCACACTTCTGCTCCAAGGACAAGCAGTTCACAAACAAATCATAAAAATCTTTGATCTCGCCCTTTGTATCTTTGATTTTTGCACGTTATACTTTGCCAAACCGTTAGAGCACCTACCTGCGAAAATCCGCAGGTCCTTTCAAAATGACTCGCAGCTGCAGATGACATTTGTGCCTATTCTGGACATGGGCAGTTACGTTTTCTTGTATATTACGATTATATACGTTCTTCATTCTCACTGTCTGTCATCTTGACTAAATTCCCCTGCGGATTTATCTAAACAACGCGTTGTAGCTTGTAATCTGTCCAAAAACATACTTGCAAGGTGCGAGTTTTATCCGCGACACGAAGTTAGCCAAACAGACTCAGAAATACATTTGAACCAATCAGAGATGCACATTTATGTGGTGCTCCTGAATGAAATCGTCAAAAGACCAAATTTGGAAGTTATCGACCAATTCCTAGGTTTGCCTCAGGCAGTTTTTTTGCCGTTGATTGTTCGTTTCGGCTAGGGTAAAGGACAAATTACTGCAAGGGAGAGAAGTGGTTTTCAAACGACATAACTTGTTTCAACGCGGTAAAAAGAATATGCGCTTTGACCAGGTTCGAAAGTAGGTAAATTGCACATATTTTGAGGGGGAAAAATGTAAAAAAACTCTGGGTACTTTGTTTATGTAACATTTATGGGTGTTCAATAAAAGCTCTGAGGAAAAAGGGGTATGTTTTCGCATAGAGGACACTCAGAACTTGCAGAAAATCTGCACTACCCTTGAACTATTTTAGTCAAATTTATTTCACACACTTGTGTATTCCGAATGATAAGGGTTAATTAAGGGGTATTTCCATATAGTGCTGCGACAGCGACATGAATCGAGAACATAAAAATAAAGGAGTGTTTCCATATGTGTGATGTGACAGCGGCGCGATTTTGATGTATACAAACTCCACACCGAAAAGGTGACTGCCAAGTGGGTAAAATGCAGAGGAGAACCTAATGCAGAAAGAAACATGCTTAGAAAAGACCGTTACAAAACAATAAGTTGTGTTGTAGCTGTGGCTGTCTTTTCTAAGAGTGTTTCTTTCTTCGTTGGGTTCTTTTGACAATATTCAAAATAGACCCACACTTGTCCATCACATTGCAGTGGGTTTGAATCTGCTAATCTGAGGTCATAAACTAATTAACACATTCTAGGGGCACTGCATTCAGATAAGCTGCTTCATGCCACGTATCCGGATGAGGCACGGCTGGAATGGGTTAACGTTTGCAGCAAAGAAACACGCCAGATCAGATGGTGAAACCTGACCAGGTTAGTGTTTTTGTTTTGATAACTGCTGCATGTCCATTTGTCCTTGCTATTGAAATCTGGGCATTTTTTACCTCTGGATCTTGGCAGATAATAGTCTATGTTGAAGTTGAACCCAATGTATACAAGGGCAGACCGGTTAGATTGCACGCACCAGCAAAGGTGAGCAAAAAGCCATATCACAGTGACATAGCTTACATCACAGGTTACTGGTTAAACAGCAAAGCCTGTATTAAGTGACCCCCATATGAGAGAGATCACCTGTCATTGCAGACCATCATTTAGGTGGCCACAGCCACCTAAATGATGGTCTTTAGTTTAATGACAGGCGACACTTTTGGCCCGATAAGACTTCTCTTGAGCACCCGTCTTTTTAAGACCACTTTTTACTTGCAGAAAAAGGTAGGGTGCTCAAACAAGTTCCACTGTAATACACGTTTCTTGCTTATTGTAACACACTATACTGGGGAGAAGAAAAAACACGCACCTACACACACGCAGCCTACCTACGTGGGCTACCCATATAAGAAAACAGTCAACATTTCCAGGCAGCACATACAGACTAAGCTAATCTTGATATGCTACCTGGAAAAGATGTGTCTTCAAATTTGTTTTGAAGGTCATCAGGGTAGGGGATAGACGGACATGCAGTGGAAGTGAGTTCCAGACGTGAGGGGCCTGATAACCGAAAGAACGAGCACCAGCAGTTTTTAGGCTGACACTGGGCTGAACAAGCAGTTTCTGTGAGAATGAGCATAGACTTCTACTAGGATTATGCGATGCAAGGGAAAAATGTATTTTTCTCTAAAATATATTTTCTCAAAAAATACTTACCGATGGCATTACTACTAGGAAGGTTCACTTAGCATACCAATTTTAGCCCCCCCCAAAAACTCGTTTTGTACACCACAACCGGGGAGGCTACTCTAGGGAGTCATTACCAAGAGACCCTGAGTACCCTCCCCTGCCTCCCTATCCGGTGGTGCGCTCACCGTTTCCCGCCAGTCTCTCAGCCTTAGCTCCACTGTGGCATGCGGGGTAGGAGGGTGGGACCTCTGAGTAATGCCATCAATAAGTATTTTTCGAAAAAATACATTTTAGAGAAAAATCCATTTATTTTCTCAAAATCTTTACCGATGACATTACTACTAGGAAGAATGGCGAAACGGAGGTGGGAGCTGCACTCCTCGGTACACCTTTGCCTGAGAGCTTCCACGCGTTAACTATCGAGGCCCTCCCTACGCGCCCACTCCCGACAATTTTAGCTAGGCGTTACCCATGGCGTCTGTGGCGTCGGGAGGGAGTGCTGAGCCGCCGAGATGTCCCCCGCTAGGGCCAGGTATCGCGCTGGCCGGATAGGTCTCGCAGGTTGAAGCGGGCGAAGGTAGACTCGGCACGCCAACCCACGGCCTCTACAATGTCCCTCACTGTGAAGTTGCGGTCAAAGGCGATGCTTCCAGCCAATGCTTTGACTTCGTGTGCTTACGTGCGCATCGTCCTGGCCTGCTCCGAGGAGAGCTCTTTGTACACCAACCAGATGACCCAGCGCAGCCAGGAAGATTGTACATTGCTTAACGTCCCGACAGCAACAAGGCTTTTTCAGGACGTGCCTGCACTGCTTGTGAAAAAAAAAATAAACAGAACATTGAATGTATGTCGCCAGCCGGTCAAATACGTTAAATAAACCTAACACATGGGGCCTAAATAAAGCTAAGACCATTTAGCAACACACATCCAATATCAAGAGCTACAGGCAGTGCAGACAGTAGGGAGAGTTTTAAAAAGGCAAATACAGGTGAATGGACAAAGGGTAGACAGAAACACATGCCCCAGAATAGAGAGAAAAACCCACCCTGCGGGGCTGACCAGGGTGACCCTGGGAACTAAAAAATACCTAACCCCACCCAAGTCCCCCAGGGCAGACCCGGGTGGGGGGCAGCCAGGAAGAGATCGTCTGCGCTGAGATGCCTCGTCTGCCGGGAGCCAAGGGCAGGAATAGGCGTGAGCGCCCTTGTCTTAGTGGATTAATTCTGCGCAGGTATACTCAAGCGCCCTGACAGGGTCCTATAGATGGGACTCATGGGACTGGTCAGTTGCCCTGAATGGACGGACGGTCAATACTTGCAGTGCAGACGCTGGGAGGCGGTTAATGGCCAGAACGTAGGGTCGGTGAGGAACTGCACCGAGCCATCGGCCCTGAGTTGGAGACAGGAGGAACGCCCCGAGAAGGCGTGTATCTCGCTAGCCCGAGAGGCTAGTTAGTTAGTTAGTTATTTGGGTTTAACGCCGAGCAGGCAACTAAGGCCATCTCACGGCGGGAAGGGTAAAAATCTGGTCAGCCAGACTAAAAGAAAGGTCTTAAGACATGATGTAAATATACCTTAAAAATATGTCAGGCTAAAATGTCGCACAGGTCTTTAAAGAAAACGTCGAAAGACTCTCAAAAAGGTCAAAATAATAGAAACATCATAATCTATAAACGCTCAAATCTTATTAAAAATATGGCACTCTCTCAGAAAACTGAAGATCTTGTCCGGGGGCACATCCCGGAACAAAACCTTCAAGGAGTCTGCCGTGAAATGTTTATACCTTGTGTCGATTAGATCAGCACAAAACAAAAAGTGTTGAACAGAGTACTGCTTGTCGCAGGCATAACACCATGGACGCTGCTCCTGTTTAAGTAAATAAGAGTGCGTAACATACGTGTGGCCGATGTGGAGCCGAGCCAGGACCGTCTCCTCACGGCGGCTGCCGCAGCGATAAGGTAGACCGTCGGACAACTTAGGAAGGGCTTCATGCAGCTTGTTAGCTTCCTCTTTGTCCCACTCGGACTGCCACTCACGGGCTATGTACGCACTAGCCACATGTCTAAAATCACTATAAACAGTCTGTGTGTCAGGGACAGGGTCATTTCGGGCATCGTTGGCAGCAGAATCTGCGATCCTGTTGCCTTCGATGCCCACATGCCCTGGCACCCAAATAAAAATGATATCATAATATTCTTTCATCAAGTCCGCGTGGAGCTCTCTGATCTGCACCAGCAGTGGGTGGTCATTTCCCGTGCCCTGAAGGGCCTGCAGGGCAGAAAGAGAGTCAGACAGAATCAGGAAGTTCCTTTCTCTAAATCGATAAGCATGCCTGAGTGCCAGCAAAGCCGCCTGCAGTTCCGCACTAAATACAGATGAGTGGTCTGGGAGGCGGTGCTTAAATGGGCGTCTAGGATGGCGAGAGGACACTGCGGCCGCAGCCACTCTCCCATCCTCAGACTTTGACCCATCGGTATAGATGCGACAATAGCCAGGAAAAATTGAAAGCAGTTCATTGAGGCTCTGTTGGTATATGGCTGGTGGAGTAGAGTCTTTCTTGTGGGCAGTCAAGTCCAGCAAGATGTCAGGAACTGGTAAGAGCCAAGGTGGAGTGATGTGTTGCAGGGATTCCGAAACTCTGTCCAGGTCCAATCCGGCCGCCTGCAGATGAGGTCGGACACAGAAAGAAAGTGGACGGACAGCTCCCGGATGGGTATCGTAAATCTCTGCAAACGATGGTTTAAAAACACAATCATAGGCAGGATTGTCTGGATGGGCCTTCAGTTTCAGAACTGCCATACTTCCAGGTAGTGTCATACGCTTTCTCAAGATCGAAGAAAATTGCATAGACATGCTGCTTGTTGACAAAAGAATCTCGAATAAATGATTCAAAGCGGACTAAATGGTCAGTTGTACTACGGAAGCGCCGGAAACCGCACTGGAGGTCTGTCAGGAGACCCTGTGACTCAAGATGCCACACCAGGCGGGCGTTGACCAGGCGCTCCATAGTTTTACATAAACATGATGTCAAAGCGATAGGCCGGTAGTTGCCCGGGTCGGAAGGATCCTTACCCGGCTTGGGGATCGGTACAACCACAGCCTGACGCCAAGACGGCGGAAAATGACCAGTTCTCCAGATGTGGTTAAAGGCCTTGAGAAGTACAAGGAGTGACCTCTCAGGCAGATGCGTTAGGAATTGATAGTGCACGGTATCTAGGCCAGCAGCAGAGTCATTACATTTCTGCAAAGCTTGCTGCAATTCTGATAATGTAAACGGGACATTATAGTCTTCTGAGTTATCGGACTTATAATCACAAATACGAGACTCTCGCTTCTCCTTCTCTCTCTGGAAGAAAGGTGAATAGTGCTCTGTTGAAGAATTATGGGCAATGGTGGAGGCAAGCAAATTGGCCACAGCTTTTTTATCTGTAACCAAGCTGGCACCATCTCTAAGATGGCCAACAGAAGCCGAGCCACCTCTGCCCCTAATTCTCCGAACAGCCTTCCATACTTTCTGGGACGGAGTCCGAGAAGTTAAAGATGAGACGAAGCGTCTCCAGGAAGCACGGCATTCACGTTTAAAAATGTAACGGGCTTTCGCCCTCTGTCTTTTAAAGGATAAAATATTCACTTGCGACGGATTACGGAAAGCACGTCGCTGAGCAGATTTGCGCGCTATTTGGGCCTTGCGGCACTCTTCGTTGAACCATGGTACTCTCGGCTTTCGAGGGACTGATGCGGAAGTTTTAGGGATGGTTTCACCCGCTACGTCCAACAAAATAGTAGTAAAGGAGGAAATAGGTTCTTCAGATGACATGACCACCTCCTCTGTAATACGAGACTGACAGAGGGAGGTGAACAGAGGCCAGTTAGCTTTCTTAAGATTCCAGCGCCCCACCGGCGGATCCTCCCCACAGCTGACCGATGACAGGACTACTGGGAAGTGGTCACTACCACACAGGTCATCGTGAACCTTCCAGTCAAAGTCCAGCATGAGAGAAGGATCACACACAGTGAGGTCTAGAACAGAACTAGATCCTGAACCTGGGTTAGAGTATGTAGGTGAACCATCGTTAAAGACACATAGGTTAGTTGAGAAAAAACATCTAACATCTGACCTCTGCCATCATAGTGGTCACTACCCCAAAGGTGAGCGTGACCGTTAAAATCCCCCATGAGAATAAAGGGAGGGGGCAGTTGATCAACTAAATTAAAAAAATCATTACTACAGACCCGCAGGGAAGGTAGCAGGTAAATACTGCATATGGTTATGGTCTTCTTCAAGGTAACCCGAGCTGCGACAGCCTGAAGACAGGTGTCGATGCCAACGGGGCTACATAAAATTTGGCTACTAATGAGAAGAGCCACTCCACCCGAGCGCCTCTCCGAATCAGAGCCTTTATGTATAACGTTAAAACCATTAAAGGACACAGGGTCAGAAGTCTTCAGGTAAGTCTCCTGAAGAGATATTACTGAGGGGTTATAGCACTTGACTAAAAGACGTAATTCCTCAAAGTTAGCTTGAAAACCACGACAATTGACGTGTAGCCCGCTCAGAGATAACTCCGCCCACTGACCCAGAGTTTGACCTTGACCCGCAGCTCCGACAAACACGCCACAGCAGAAAGCGAAAACGGCTGCATCCATGTGTGTAAAGTGCGCGCTTGTCAGACATTCCCGACGATATTTCGGAGCAATACTTGCCATACCCTATCACCCTTAGGCAGCGACAACGTGCAATTTGTTTAGCTGTGAGCAGTACATTCAAAGCGTCCGAATTTTGTGTGCTTCATCTGGCTTTGACGTGCACGGAACAATTTTCCGCAGTCAACTGAGCGGCCAAGTGACGAAAAGCCACACTCTGTGCACCTGTCCATTGACCCAACGAAGAAGATGGTTACGGATGCTTTCTGCACATGCAAAGCAGGGTATGTATCAATTCTACATTATGCATTAAAAGTATAGACTGTGCTTGTCATAGTTTTAGCCGTTGACAGTTTGTTATACTGTGAGATGCCGTGTGTTCCATTGACGAAGGAGAGTTTGTGTTATCGTTTGTGCAAGAATTTTGATAAAGCCTGCGAATGTACTAAAACTGAGCACAATGCTGCATATGGCATGGTTTGCTTACAAACTTCCTAAGCTTGTGTGTTGCCGTGCTTTAAGTTTTAGCTGTGTTTTTTTTTTTTTTCAGACTCGCTCATGTGCTTGCCATCCGACAGCAATGGGACAGACCCCATGAAAAAATTCCACTCCTGAGCCAGTTTCCATCATGATTCAGATTATTTCACGGAAACGTCAACAAGAAAAGGAAGCCCATCATTGCAATCTTTGATGACAACAGGTAAGTTTTACTTCAGTGTGCATATTCTGGTTGTGTAATTTGAAGATACTGTTATTAGAATTGTATGTTCACACAATTGTGTATGTAAGCAATATACCTGTATGCATACTTGTGTACAGTTCGCGTGTGTGTGTGTTGTCCCTGTGCATTAGCACGGTGAACAGTAAGTGTGGAAAGTAAATCTGTATGCACATAATTAATTTACACACACTCTTTCTCTCTCTCTCTCTCTGTCTGCATGTGCAAAAATGACTGCTGATGACATGTAGAAGCTTTATTTATAACAGCACATTTAAAAGTATGGAAAACATGTCATCCTTGAACTGTCCCAAAAGAGCACATTATGTGAGTCCTTGCAGTTGTAGGAGCTCATGAGTCATTCTTCAGCATGGATGATAAGTTAACTAATATTTAAATGAATAAGAACTAATGGTTTCAAACACCCCACAGGTTAATTTTTATTGAGATAATTGGTAGACCATCAAAACCGATTATGTCGTCATTGTACATGACTTCTATTTGTGGGTTCCAAGCAGACATCAAGAGACTGGGAACCACCTGGAGTAGAATCGAAGGAGAAGCACAGGACAGGAGTTGCTGGAGGTCTCTCGTCGACGGCCTATACCCGGGTAGGGGTGACAGGTGTAAGTAAGTAAGTAAGTCTATTTGTGGGTGTGGCTGGCCAAGCCAATCCTGGAGCCACACCTGCGAGGGCAATGGGGGCACTGGAATTAAACTATTATAACTAAATGTGGATATGCAGTTGTCAGAGCAGTTATTGAGATAAATGCTCAGACAACTGCATATATATCCACATTTAGTTATATTTATGTCTCATAGTTTAATGCTATGTAAACATGGGCCAAAGGGGGCGTGAGAGGTCAGTGGGTTAAAATGATTATCTAAATTCTGCTCAAAATCCTGCAGGCATCTATGGCTTGGCTGGCACACAGCTGTTCAAGTTTCTGCACATGAGCGCGAGTTGCCTCAAGCTGCACCCTGAGATGCTTCTTCTCCGCAACTAGAAGGATCAAATCTGAAACAAAAGAAATCAGTCCGGCAGTGTAATGACAGTTAGAAAGCAGTCGTCAACTGTGATATAAATACAGAATGTTCGATTTTATTTATTCTATGTTACAGGTACCACTTATGGAACAGGAGCTGTTGCCTTTGACTACATCACTTGATTGTGGAGATGTCATATTAAATCAGATTGAGCAGACCAGATTATCTTGTGGTGCTGAGGAACTTTAAATGTCTTCACTGCTTTTCTGTGTGCTAGTTAGAGACTCTGCATCTGTAGCTGCACTTGTACTGTTGACAACAACAGCAAAACCTTTGTTACAAACAGTGCCTGAATTGAACAGCATTTAAAACGAGAAAGGCAAAGCTAAAAGGGGGAGGACAAACTTGTTGCACAGACATGAATGACACTGTATTCTTCCTGGTCACACTTGGCATCTGTAGCTGCACTTGTACAGTGATAATATTATTAAAAATGTATTAGTTAAATGATTATTGACAATTCTTTTTTTAATACATAATTTTCATATTGTATGTACACCCTTTGTCAAAGTTTACATCAACAAACATGAAGTTAATTATATGTAGTAAATCACATTGTGTTTGTTGCTGTAAACTCAAAGGGTGTTGCCACCATAGGAGCTTGTTTCGTGGCATCTTACATACTTGTGTGCAGCCACGTCTTTTGCCTAAAATAAACAGATTGTTTGCATCCTAGAAACTGCTGTTTGTGTTCCTGTAGTGTGTGCATGTGTAAAATGTATATTTTTGTGTACGAGAGAGTGTGCTAGTGTGTATGAAAGAGTGTGTGAAGGAACCGTGAGTATGCTTAGATATAAAGAGATTGTGAAATGCAAATCGGTGCATACCTTGGAGCAACCAGTGTTTTGCGTGAACGTTTTTGATGCAGCTCTGTCGACAGTCGCTTTTTGGGAGGTGGTCGCTGGTGTGTGTGCCTTGTCCCACTGCTGGGCAAAGCAGGGCATGCTGGCAGCGGGTCTGGAAACGCTTCTGACGGTTCGCCATTGACAAAATGCTGTAAATAAAATTTAATCCATATCATACCGAGGCTAAAAATTTGTACACTGCCATATGCAAGCTACATTGAGTACTTGCAGATAAAGATGACTAGGGTGGTGCCAGAATAGCTTGGCGCCTAGAGGCGCCAAGCTATTCTGGCACTACCCTTGCACTATATTAGACTTATTTCACACACTGGTTGTATTTCAAATGAGGGTTAAGAAACATTCAACAGAGCTGTCTCTCGCACTCGTACACTGTGCTTTCACCATAGTAGCTACTGAGAAACGCCGGACTTGCTGTATCAGAGTGATCTTACCACCTTTGGCCTTCACAACAGATATTTACATGGGCAAACTGACATTACCCGTTTCATTTTTATAATGAACAAATTCAGGAGAAATGAATATGAACTGACCTTTGTGCAAACGAAGAGATGTCAGTTTCCATCCCGGTACTTGACGTTCACTGACTGCAGGCTGCTCGACTCATCAGCGGCGGTCTACAGACTACACAATTTGATACATCGCATGCAATTGCATGGCTACAACGGGGTTTTGGGAATGGTATCAACCTTACACCACATTCTAGACGCTCAGGATATATGAAATCGCTGTTGCAAAGACCCCCACGCACACGTTTTCGCCATTTCTTTTCTCTCTCCGTTAACTTCCTCACCAGCCTCAATGTCGGACCAACATAGCCGAATTCTCGCATCACGCGGGTGTGTCTCATTCGCGCATTTTGATTGGTTAGCGCTGACCCGTCAGTCAGGAACCGGCTACACGTCAATTCCACTGAAGCAGAGAGTCCATGATTATGTCTTATCTGGGGGTGCGGAGTTTTTCCCCCCTTTTTCCTTTGCCTTGGAAGGAGTCGGAGAAACAGAGGGGGGCCGGCTCCCGGGCCTCCTCTGGTTCTTAGGAGATGAAGGGGGTGGAGCTGCTGCAGCATCGGCAACTTCCACTCCCTCCATCTGCTCCTCCAATGCAGCATATTTGTTTTGAAGGGGGACATCAGTGTTCCCCTTCTGGGCCCGTGCGCACGGCGGTCCCATAGATTTCTTAGACTTCTGGTCCTGGGCAGCCTTCCTGCCGCTAGAGTTAGCGGCCTTAGAAGGCTGACCAGCGCCAGAAACCTTTGGCGTTGACAAACTAGCAGGTTTGGGTGGGGGCTGAGGCTTAGGGGCAGCAGAAGGCGGTGCCACCGGACCGGTAGCGTCCGCCCTCTGCGTTCCCTGGCTCCTCGTCACCACCGGAGGAGGGTTACTCTCCAGGGGCAAGAGGATCCGAGGCTCCGCCCCCAACCAAGAAGTTGGGGTTTGACAAGAGAAGTCTTTGGTGGGGCGCTTGCCTGCCACCGCAGCACTGAAAGTATACACAAAGTTGTTATTTGAGTTTGGCGCCGCCTCAGCTGCACCAGGACCGTCAACCAGTTTTTTTGCGTCCGCAAAGGACAGCCCCTTCTCCACACGCACCTGCTGAATCCTGCACTCGGAGATCCAACGAGGGTACTTCTTGTCCGAAGCCATATGCGCCCCCTGGCAATTCACACAAGGGGGATGGCTGTGCAGGACTCAGCAGAGTGTCCGGGCTTAGTGCAACGGGCGCATAGAGCCTCTGCCTGGCGGCATGTCTTCTGCCCATGGCCATACTTTTGGCACTTAAAGCTTTGATTAATTGATTGTACATTGCTTAACGTCCCGACAGCAACAAGGCTTTCTCAAGACGTGCCTGCACTGCTTGTGAAAAAAAAAAAGCTAAACAGTACATTGAATGTATGTCGCCAGCCAGTCCAATACGTTAAATAAACCTGACACATGGGGCCTAAATAAAGCTAAGACCATTTAGCAACACACATCCAATATCAAGAGCTACAGGCAGTGCAGACAGTAGGGAGAGTTTTAAAAAGGCAAATACAGGTGAATGGACAAAGGGTAGACAGAAACACATGCCCCAGAATAGAGAGAAAAACCCACCCCGTGGGGCTGACCAGGGTGACCCTGAGAACTAAAAAATACCTAACCCCACCCAAGTCCCCCAGGGCAGACCAGGGTGGGGAGGCACTTAAAGCACCGGAGGGGGAGAGGGACGTACTTTTTCACTTTTAGGGAGTAGTAACCTCCCCAGATGGTAGTAGGAGCTGTGGGGGTGCCAAACGTCAGGATGATGGTAGGGAGACGGATCTCCCTACCACCTCGTTTGGAAATGAAGCGCCTGACGTAGGTCACCCCCTGTGACTTAAGGTTCCGTACAAGTTCATCTTCAGACAGTTCGGCCAATGCTTGATCTTTAATCACTCCTCTAGAGGAATTCATTGTTTTGTGGGGAGTGACCTCCACTGGAGTGTCTCCGATGGAGGAGATCCTCAGTAGCCCATTGGAGTGTGCCCGGGTACGGCACTCTACCAACAAGTCACCAGACCTGAGGCGCTGGGCCTCAGGCCTGCCAACACGGCTCCTGAGGGTCTCCCCTACCAGGAAAGGGTGCAGCTTTGAAACAGGCTTCTCTTTAACTTTGCTGTGGATAATGAGAAAGCGAGGCCAGGCGGCCGACGCCTGAGGTGTCGCTTCCTCACAGTCAGAGTCACTATCGTTCTCAATGACAATGTCGGCGGCTATGTGCCGCTTTGGTGCTAGTTTTGGTTTTTTGATATTTTCCATATTATAGTATGATAGATATTCATCCCCCGGGGGTCCCCGCCCTCCACCGAGCCCAACAAGGGAAAGTGCAATTGTTGGCGGGTCTCCAGCTGACGCACAATGGAGACTGCCCGAAAGATATACTCAAGGGGGTAAGCCCGATTGAACCGTTTGAGCCACCGCCTTCTATCACACTGTTGAATACAGGGGAATACTGGCGTAAAGCACCTAATCAGCATCAGAGGCTATAGCATGGTGCTCCGTATAACAACCCGCATGTCAACAGGGGGATAGGGCTCGACGTGACAAGAGCCGATTGACTAGGCCGGTACGACTGGCCTCCCGTTTAGGCAGAAGTCAAGGCCAAAGTGGAGTGTTTCAGCCACCAGGATTCTCTTCTCCCCCGACACGGGTCTCCAAGCACGGCAAACACTTGGGATCCAAAGGACCAAAAGCTCACGCGTATTTTTAAGGACCAATCCAACATGGTAAGACCTGGGTAAGCACAGCTCCTTAAAAACCGGACCAGTGAAAAAGACTGAACAACATATCTGCTGACATCAAGTCCTAATCCTGGACAAAGATGGCACCTGTCTGCTAGCCCACTCAGTCAGGGACCGAGTGGACTACCCACCCACGCCACGTGGAGGCCGGTGCCGGGTAGGCCCGAGAGGCTAAGGCGAGGGCGCGCCGGAAGCAGGTCTTCCTGGTTAGGTCTCCAAGTCGTGCGAGTGGTAGGGGCCTTGAACAGTTCCGAGTCGAGCCAGGGGAGCACCCCGGAAAAGTCCGAGCGGGAGCCGGCCGTTTGCAGATTGAAGTGCGCCATCAGATATGAGAGGTCTTTGCAGGTGCCTGGGTCCGGCCGTGCCAGGTGCCAATAAGTGTCTGCCACCATTGCCAGGTAACCTCGGATGGTGATGGGGCCCTGATTCTGCTTTGGAATAATCACAGAAGAACTCGGCCAATTGGGGGTTAGTCAGGTCTGTGGGGGCAAGTCGCCCTGCTGCGCACCAGGCCTGGAGTACTTGCCACTTTCCCTAGTATATGTTACGGGTAGAGACCCTCTGAGCCGCTGCGATCGCTTCCACTGCTGCAACCGAGAAGTCTCTTGGCGCGAGGGCCTGCCTGACAATCTCCAAGTGTGCAGCCGCAGTCGTTAAGGGCACAGATGAAACAGTTGCTGCTGGGGCTGCTTGAGCATCGTACGCGGCGCTGGGAGCTGCAACAGGGGGGTCCGTAGCATGGCTCAGGAGGTCTGTGGTCCAGCTACTGGTCCAGCCGAATAGGCCACGAGGATCAGTATCGTATGCCGCCCCTGAACATCTGGAGCACCTGTGGTACCAGCACTGTGGGAGGGAACGCGTACGCAAGAAGTCCGCCCCACGGGACAGAGCGCATCCACGGTCCAGGCTCGTGGATCTAGTATGGGGGAGACAAAAGAGGCAGCTGCCTGTTCCACCTAGTGGCGAACAGGTCGATCATCGGCGTCTCCCAACGCGCGTAGAGTAGCTGGAACACATCTGGGCGCAGTGACCACTCTGTGAGATGCAGCTGGCCCTGGCGTGAGAGGGAGTCCGCGCGGACGTTGAGATGGCCTGGTACGTGCCGCGCCCGCCGAGTGATGCCCCGATCCCTGCACCACCGGAGGACTTGGTACACGAGGATGCAAAGGGAGGATGCGTTCTCCCCTGGTCCCGAATGTAGGCCACGACTGTCGAGTTGTCGGAGAGCACCAGTACCTCCTGTTGCACGATTCGTTCCTCCCATCTGGCGAGAGCCAGCCACACTGCCTTCATCTCCAGCCAGGTGATGTTTGCCTGCGTATTCCCCTGTCCAGCCGCCCGAGGCTGTGACCACTCCGGCGACAGGTGCGCTCCCAGCTTGAGAGGCAAGAGTCCGTGCAGATGGAGAGCTGCGGCGGCAGGGAGAAGAGAGGTACCCCCAAGGCTAGCCAGGCACCGTCCATCCGCTGCTGGAGATGAGACTTGACCAAGGAAGGGCGCCAGTGCAAGAGCGGATGCAGCTGTATCGGCCGAGAGTAGAATCTGCCTAGGGGTAGGAGATCCACTGCAGCGTTTAGTAGGCCCGACAGCTGGGGCCTCTTCCGCGCGAGACACTCGGAGTGCCGCCTCTGCTATCTTCTCTATCTGCCCTTCGGCGAGTCGTACCTGGTCGATCAGGAACTCTGTGCCTAGGAGGATAACCTGCGGGCTAGTATTCCGTCAGACTTGCCTCCATTAACCAGACATCAGAGTTGGCGGAGCAGAGTCGGCCAGGAATCTGTGTCCTCCAGCGTTTTCGCCCTTTGGTTCCGGAGGAGCAGGTCATCCAGGTAGTTGGACGTTGGGTTGGAGGCCGCTTGTCGGAACCCTGAGACCACTCCGTCGATAATCCCAGTGAAGACCTACGGGCTGAGGTTATGTCCAAAAGGTAGTGCCCGAAGTGACTCACCACCCCGCAGAAGGCGAAGCACAGGTAACGCCACGACGACATGAAGATACGTGTCCGCTAGGTCGAGGCTCACGGCAAAATCATGGGGCCACACCACCGCCCTCATTGCTCTGGCTGTTTCCATCCTGAAGCGTGGGGCCCAAATGTACTTGTTTAGAGCTGAAAGGTCACTACTGGGAGCCACTTGCCTCCGGGCTTGGGGACCAGGAAGAGCTGACTGTAGAAGGCCAGGACGCGAGACCACCTCCGTGGCCTCCTTCTGGAATAGGGATCTCACTTCCCTGTGCAGCGCTGTCGTCTTGTCCCGATCCCCGCGTCCACAGGAGGGAGTGTCGCAAGGGAGGGGGTGACTGGAAGGAGATCCTCAGGGCCTCCCTAACAGTCAAAAGAATCCATGGGTCCACCTGAAAAAGCTGCTGCTACATGCTGTGGAGGGCTAGCCTCCCGATGACCCTACAGGAATCGGCGGGAGAACGGGATTCAAGACAGCATGCCCGGCCGCGCCCTCGCTTCCGGGTGCCTCTGGGCCAGGCAGTGGAGGGTGGGGGGAAATCGCGCGAGCGCGGGGGTAAGGGGGAAGCTTCCCCTGCGGCCTCTGGGAGGATGGGGGTTCTGAACCACCGGGCGCGACCCACGTCTCTGCGGCTGACTGAAAGTGAGCAGAGGCGAATCCTGCAGTGGCAGGCCAGAGATCCTTTACTGTTTCCTTTACCGTCTTACAAGTCGGTCCAAACAGTGGAGTGCCCCCGAGCAGAGCCTGTCGCAGCTGTGTCTTCACCGAAGCTGGGAGGGAGTGGCATCATCCCAGCTGCTCGTCCCGTCGCATCAGGTCACCGTTGGTGGCCGCCGCAATGGGGATGGACAAGGTGTGGTACGCCGCCCTATTCACCGCCACTAGCCCCGAGTGTATCCCGCGCAGCGGGGCCGAAGCTGAGAGGTCCCAGGTGTTCTCCAGACACGACCACAGACTGTGTCGCCATCTCGAGGAATCCCACGCACGCTAGTGAGCAGCGGGGCGACTTTGCCTGCACCAACGCCTCCTTGTCCACCGCCGGAAGGGCACCAGAAACGCCTGGGAGTGACATCCATACCACTGCTGGCGGAAGGTGAATCCATCCCCAATGGCCACCGCGAGTCTGAGAAAAAGCCCTGGTCTCCGAAGCTGTCGTGTCGCAGGTGAACTGAGAACGCCTCCGCTAGGTCCCGAAAGCCTGCCGGTTGAGAGAGTGACGACGCGCTTGGGCTGCCGTGGTGCGTCGACCATCGCCGAGGCCTTCCTTTTCAGGGGCGGAGACGGAGGGCAGTACTCCGGAGGGAGGAATGACGCGATGAGCCGGGATGCCTTGTCCAAGGAGCAGCGAGTATGCGATGCCGGGGCTGCGTCAACCGAGGTGGTGGAGAGTGACGATCGCCCGCCAGGTGAAGCCGGCTGCCCGTCGTCTACGCCCAACGCTGACACCGAGTCCTCCGTGTGTAGACTGAGTGCCTCCTCGTCGTCCGACGCGACCCGTGCTGAGGGTGACGCTGTAGGTCTGTGCGCCAACCAAAGAGTCGCCACGGGGGAGAGTCTGTTCCCATGAACCGTCGCGGACCGCTGGCGACAGCTGGGCCGGTGCCGAAGGGAGGCTGAATACGTCCTGCGACTGCTGTCCGAGTGGTCCCAGTGCTGATATCGAGGAACCACATCTCGTCGGCTATAAGTACTGACCGAGCTTGTTTCCTCTTCGTGGCGGGCTTCAGTCTCGGTGGATCGCCCGTGGCTCCACTCTCTGTCTCGGGACCCCGAAGTCTGTGTTCGTGGCCTGTCCAGTCAGCGGCTTAATTTCCTGTCCCACTCTGAGAGGTGCACCCTGGGCGCAGCCCGGTCTAGGCGCTGGCCCGGCCTAAGGCTGGAGGGCGCTGTCGTTTCAGAGGGGTGGTCCCCCACTTCTGCTGCCTGGGCTCTCCGTTTTCTGGTGGCGTGTGAGAAGCCCTTCTCCTTGCGGGGGGACTGAGCTCCTAATGCCTGCATATCCTTAGGGGACGAACCCCGTCACGGCATATCCCAGGCTGAAAGGCGGGGTGGAGCTCTTGGTGCTTGACGGGAGGGCAAGTCCCGTCGGCTGCTTATAGGCTCTTATTCCACTCAAGGCGGAGCAGCTCTGTCTGAGGCACCAGGTCCCTTTTTCGCGCTGAGAAGCCCATGATGTCTGAGGTGGCCCTCCTCTGCGATACTTCCAAGGCTGCGGTAGCTGTGATGTTGCGTGCCGGTCTCTCCGTCACCCAAGTTGCGACCATCATTCCTCCTCCCACGCTGTGCATTAGTTGCATGTCCGACTGGAGGCGCAGACTGAGCAGGGTAGACCGACATCGTGCGCATCACTAGGCCACTGGAACGCCACACCTAGCGTAGGTCCTCACCTGAGTACTGTAACATAATACAGACAAAGGCCGCGCGAGTGTGCGGAGCCTCCTTGCGAGAGTCCGAGCTCCCGGTCGGTCGCGTACATAGTCTCCCGTCAACGCCGCCGCCCGGTAAATCGCCGGCTGAGGCAGTAACCGAAGCTTTACCTTGTCATGTCCCGAGACCCAGTAATCTACAGAGACCAAACCACCTAGTAAATCCTCAGAACCGAGGCTAATACAAGCACCCAACACCACAGGTAGTAAGACACATCTAAGGAATATCGAACGTAAGTCGAGTTCACAAAAGATAATCTCACCATACACAGTCGGGTGCACACGACCGGTTAGGTGTAGCTAAGCGAAGAGACTGGAGGGAAACGGTGAGCGCGCCACCAGATAGGGAGGCAGGGGAGGCTACTCAGGCTAAGCGAACCTTCCTAGTAGTAATGCCATCGGTAAAAATTTTGAGAAAATAAAGACAAATATGCAGAAGTGTATTGTCATAGTGTCTGTATGCCAAAGTGGCCAGCTTGTACTCTATTCTCTGCTTCACAGGTAGCCAGTGGAGATGCTTTAGTAGTGGTGTGACATGATCAGAGCGTATTTTGCGAAGGACTAACTGGGCTGCATTATTCTGGATACGCTGAATGCGAGTGAGTTGATCAGATGAGATACCAGCAAGAAGGGAATTACAGTAATCTAGATGGGACAGAATGCGAGAGCATACAAGCTGGGCAGTAGTATTTTCTGTCAGAAAGGATCTGATCATGCCAATTCTGCGGAGCTCCGGTAGGCAGTGCGGCAAAGATGGCTAACCTGTTTTTCCATCAATAAACTCGAAACCAGGAATACACCCAGATTTTTTACATCGGATTTGAAAGAAATGTCATGGCCACCTATGGAAATGTATCAATACTCATGAACCTCTGCGGGTGCAGGAGCTCATGAACATGTATGCCTCTTGCAGATGGAACAGGCTGGCTGAAGGTCTGTTCTATCTGAACAAAAAAAGCCGAGATTCAGCTTTTTAGGATTTTGAAAAAGCTGTTCAGGACTGAAGACTGGCACGTATGTCTGCAAGCACTTTACCTGTTCGAGAAGTTTCTTCACACGTTCTTCCTCTTCCTGACGCCTGCGTTCCTCTGCCTCCATCTGTTTCTTCAGTCTGGTTACACCGGCACACAATACAGCACACTAATACTAGTACTTGTAATATTTTAACCATTTTACATGGTACAAAAATAAGTATAATGCAAGGGCAAATCTATCCTGGTTACAGAACTTAACCGGCACGAAACACCACTCCAAATCCAATACTTATTAGCCATTCCATCTTACAAATCGTTTCTGTATTTTGTAAGGGTAAATTCAGCCACAAGAGAGCTCAGTTAGCCAGTGTGTGTCAAACTTGCGAAGTAATGTGACATGCAGGACTAAATGTTTGGTTTTTTAAAAGAAGAATGTCATGCCCTCATGCCCAACATGAGTATATGATGGCTGCTGGACAGACACGACGACCCATTACATATATAAACTCCCTTTTGCCATTGGACACAAGTCAAACAGGCATACTTCCATAAAGGTACAGTGGTAAAAAATTGTTCCTCTGACTATTGGCAGCGTTTTTCATCGATGCAATTCTTGCAAGAATCACCTTGATGAAAAGCGCTACCAACAGCTAAAGGGGTGCAACATCACCAAGGAAACAGCAAATGCAGCATACCTCATGCGCTGCTTCTCCCTTTCTTCCTTGCATCGGTCTTCCTTCATCCTGTCTGTGGAGTTGAGCTTTTCCTTCAGTTTCTCCTCCAGGTTGCGTCGCAGGTCATTCTCTTTCTTCTGACGCATTTCCCGCATTTCTGCAACCTTGCGCATTCTCTCCTCCCGTTTCCTGTTCAGTTTAGATTGATTGTACATTGCTTAACGTCCCGACAGCAACAAGGCTTTCTCAGGACGTGCCTGCACTGCTTGTGGAAAAAACTAAAGAGAACATTGAATGTATGTCGCCAGCCGGTCAAATACGTTAAATAAACCTAACACATGGGGCCTAAATAAAGCTAAGACCATTTAGCAACACACATCCAATATCAAGAGCTACAGGCAGTGCAGACAGTAGGGAGAGTTTTAAAAAGGCAAATACAGGTGAATGGACCAAGGGTAGACAGAAACACATGCCCCAGAATAGAGAGAAAAACTCACCCTGTGGGGCTGACCAGGGTGACCCTGGGAACTAAAAAGTACCTAACCCCACCCAAGTCCCCCAGGGCAGACCCGGGTGGGGGCGTTCAGTTTAGAACTAGAGCTAGTGTCATGGATAGTAGATCTACGCCTGCGCATCTAAAGCTAGTGACATGAACTGCATAACCACACTTGCGCAAACTAAAGGATCTATGGAACGCTCTCAACAGCATGGGTGCACGTTGGCATGGACATAAAGGCGAATGGGGGTCCAGTTGCATGAGCAAGTTTAGTCCTGCACCAGCCACTAAGCAAGGTGCTCCGCAACAGCGGAGCACCTTGCTTAGTGGCTGGCGCAGGACTAAGCTCAATCATGCAAGTCATACCTATGCACTAGTAAGGTGTCCCAAAACATTTTTCTTTTTGGCCATTTTCAAAGCAATCTCAATTTGATACTCTCTATTCATCATTAGTTAGAAAAACGATAGATTAAAAAAAAATATATATATATATGGACATTTCTTTATGCAGATTTTGAGTTAACCCTGATCATTTGGAATACAACAGTGTATGAAATAAATTTGACTAAAATAGTTCAAGGGTAGTGCCAGAATAGCTTGGCGCCTCTAGGCGCCAAACTATTCTGGCACTACCCTTGAACTAAAGCCATTGGTCTATAATGTAGCTTGCATATGGCAGTGTACAAATTTAAAGCTGTTAGCCTCAGTATGATATGGGTTACAAAATTCCCCCTGCCAACTTTCGCTCGCTCATGAATCAATGAATGCTGTCAACATCCTTGACTGATACAGGGAGCCATACAGTCCAAACACCAGTTGCTGGAAAATTATCCAAGCCAGTAACTGTAGCCAGCTCTGAGCTGTCCTACTGCATCACAGCAAGATTATACATGGAGCTAGCTCAAACAAAGCCAGTAGGACTGTGACAGGCAGGTACTGGTTATTGAAAATCATGTGCAATTTTACTCAAATTTAGGAGTTATCCTCTGAAAAGAACAGACCATTGCAGCAGACATAGTTACAGTCAAACCTGTGGCTGTGAGGTGACCACCTAATGGACTATTAACCCTTATCATTCGGAATACACCAGTGTGAAATAAGTGTGACTAAAATAGTTCAAGGGTAGTGCCAGAATAGCTTGGCACCTCTAGGCGCCAAACTATTCTGGCACCACCCTTAAACTAAAGCCACTGGTCTATATCCTTATCTGTAAGTACTATAATGTAGCTTGCATATGGCAGTGTACAAATTTGAAGCTTTTAGCCTCAGTATGATATGCCTTTATGGGTTAACCTGTTTCAACCTGATACACCCATTGCCTGAAATGAGTCTATCTATGATAGTTTAAGGGTGGCGTCAAAATACCTTGGTGCCTCAGGCATCAAGGTATTCTGGCACCACCCTTGAACTAACATGCTGGATCTATACCCCAATCTGTAATGTAGCCTTCAAAGGACAATAAGCAATTTTTAAAAAAATCATCCTCAGGATGAAATGGTGAGTTGTGTTCTGCGCCTAGTGGCACATTTCTTTGGGTATTTTTGTTGGTTCTCACAGGATTACAGGCATCATTTTGGGTATCAACATGTTTGTTATCAGCAGCTGATCATCATTGTGTAATTTTTGCTTCATTTCTTTTGGGAGAACATTTGGAGTATTTCATTGGAAAAGAAAAGACATTTTTCAGTTGAAATCTGTCTCAGTGACTTTTCAGCAGCCCATGAACTGTACTCTGTATTGTATACA
Source organism: Semisulcospira habei (assembly GCA_036245525.1). Taxonomy (NCBI): domain Eukaryota; kingdom Metazoa; phylum Mollusca; class Gastropoda; family Semisulcospiridae; genus Semisulcospira; species Semisulcospira habei. The sequence continues at coordinate 172,408,015 of BTPG01000006.1, read as the reverse complement.
ATACAATAGTGTGACCTGTATGACTGTCCTGCATAATAATAGTGTTTGTGACCTGGTCTAGTTTTGGCATTCAAGTGCACACTGTATAGATACCTACAGCACCATTACTTTATTTCTCAAGCAAAGAACTTTAGACTCCAAAGATGTGTTTATAACATACTACCAGAGCTTGGGATTCTTGCCAAGCCTGGATGTAAACGTGACTGCAGACTTACTTACTTACTTACGCCTGTCACCCCTACCCGGGTATAGGCCGTCGACGAGAGACCTCCAGCAACTCCTGTCCTGTGCTTCTCCTTCGATTCTACTCCAGGTGGTTCCCAGTCTCTTGATGTCTGCTTGGAGGTCTCGACGCCAGGAGTTTCTCGGCCTACCTCTTTTCCTCTTTCCCTGGGGGTTCCATGACAATGCCAACGTGACTGCAGAGGTGGGGAATTATGCCACCAACGCTCTGGACTTTTAGCACTTTCCAACAGCCAGTCTTCAGAATTCCTGTCTCCACCCAAGGGGCACCCTATGGTGTCTTATGTGACTCAGTCACCACCTCTTGCTCCACCGCTGTGCCTGTCTTCAGTGCCCCACCCTCCACCCCAGGGGCACCCAGTGATGTTATCTCCACCCGAGCACCTGTCTTCAGTACCCCACCCTCCACACCAGGGCACCCAGTAGTGGAAGAGCCCTATGAAAAATCATTACTTAGACCTGGGACAAATTGCAACACAAGGTTTTTCAAAGCCAGTCAGTAGAGAACAATATGTAGAATACACCCTCAAAAGTACTATGAAATATCGGCCTTAGTGCGGCCATAATAATTAATTAAAAATTAATTTAACAGTAATAAACTGAGTTTTCCGCATCAGTGGTACGCCATATGCAGGTTAACAGCGATCAACAGGGTCTCCTAATCCAATTAATGCGAGTCAAGGGTCAAGCGCTTTGTGCCCCGTGCCTTAATCTGCCCTGAGGCAAGGCAGAAAGCCACTGTGGCTGGGGTATGGTGGTCAAAACTAACCACTTTCTCACAATCAACAGGTGTTTTCTTTTTATTTGAATGTTGGATGAAGTGTTTTTTAATACCATGGATTGCTCAAGGGTGTGTATTAGTGTCAGTATCAATTATGTGCTTGATCACACATTCTCCCGAACAATGTCATTATTGAACACAGCACCAGTAGACTGAATACACATATCTGGTAACTAACATTCCAACTAACTTCCATGTGGATGCACAGCCTGTACCGAAGAAGCGGAGAATTGGAAGACCAGGGGACACAGATAAAACTGATGCTTTTGAAAAGGTCTGTGCTTATCTAGAGGAAAACGACAACGAACAAATCACCATTGGCGATCTTTGCTTGAAGATGCAAGAGATTCATGGAGAATTGTCCTATTCTACCAAGTACATGAAAAAAAAGCTTCAAGAACGCTTCGGCGACAGTTTGTGACATTGTAGCAGGAAAAGCAAACGGGACTTTTAGAACCACCGCCTCTTTCATACTCCACTCCCTCTACACCAGAGCACAGCAGGATACAAAAACCGAAAAAATCAAGGTGATCAAAGCAGCTGCTGAACTGATTAAAAGTGACATTCAGGCAATTCAGACATCCAGCACATGCTACCCGGCATATGACAAAGTGCCATCAGTCAAAGCAAACTGTGATTACGTTCCCGCCACTCTGTAGCTTCTGCTGACTACCATCTTCAGAGGGAAGGATCTAGAGTTAAAAGTTGCGGCAATAGGACAGGCCATTATGCAGGCAGCTCGCCCTTGGGTAATCAGCGCCCCTCTGCAGGTTAGTCTTGGAATTCAGCTTCATCATCACTTTGGATCCAGATTCTTGATTGATACTTTAAATGCTCTTGGGTTCTCGTGCTCTTACAAAGAAATCAAAAAGTTTGAAGCAAGTGCAGCCTCAACTCAGAACACTAACATGCCTGTGTCTAGTGAACATTATCTCCAGTACGTTTCAGACAACGTTGACCACAACACTCGAACATTGGACGGCCGAAATAGCTTCCATGGAATGGGCATGATAGCGACAGTCACACCAAGCAGTCTTGACATCAGAAGTGCCTAAGGTCCAAGCAACGTCTGAAGAAATCGTCCAGAGAGCCAAGATCAGTACAGTGTACTACACCGCCAAAAAAAATGATCTCCTGCGCCATAACTTCGTTCGCCTTCAGAAATTCCCGAAGAAGGATCCTACGTGGAAGTTCGACCTCATGTGGAAGGTGGCATGGCCGCTGCGTTCCTCACATCCCGCTTGGTCTGGCATGATGCAGACATTTCATCAAGGCACGAACCCAGGACAGTCTGCTGTTGTGTTCTTGCCCACACTATATTTTTTGACAGCTGAAGCCAGACGTCATGGAGTGACACCCATCATGAAGTTTGACCATCCCCTTTGGTGGAAGGCGCTGACCGTCATTCAGATTGAACCAGCCAGCAGTGAACTCCACTCTGTTGTTCTGCGTCTTGGTGCCTTCCACATGGAGATGAGCTTTCTTGGTTGCGCTGGACACTTGATAGCATAATATGGATTACAGGACATGCTGAGTGTTTTCTACGCCCCAAATGCTGTTACCGACATGCTCCGTGGGAAAGCTGTAGCCAGAGCAGTGCATGGTCACTTTTTTGTCGACACTCTTCTTAATGCAGACCTGTTTACCCCCAATTTGTTTGTCCAGTAGACATGGTCAACAAAACCAGAAGATTTGGGTAACAGACCAGAAGATCACTACGTCAAACTGACTGGTTTACTGCTTCACAAGGAATATTTTAGCACACCTTTTTTCATGTTTTAAAATACATGTATACTGAAGTTAAAATACTTTATATAAAGTGTCAAAAGTCACAGAAGTACACAAAGAGTTTAACTTATTTAGTTATTTTTTCAGACTGCGACAATAGGCACTCTTCAGCTTGATGAGAGACTCTTCAGATAAATTCATGACTGAATCCACCACATCACAAGGACTGGTCTTGAGGACCAGAAGTGACTCAAGTGTTGAGTGTGCAAGACTTGATCTCTGGCTTGTACGGTTCTTTCTGACTGTTGAGAAAACTCTCTCACAATGTGCGCTGCTGTGGGGTATTGTAGATGTTATATGGGCAAAGTCGGGCTATGACAGTAGCGGGCGTCGCCTAATATTTACGAGACCCTATCAAAGCGTTCAGCTTACGTATGAGTGATTGCAGTGAAGACATACTTCAGTCAGCCCTGAAAGTCTAAAATTTTGCCCACCAGCCTTTGGCTAGTGACTTCCAAGTTTTACTAGCCAAACTGAAAATGTTACTAGCCAAACCTGAAATTTTACTACTGAAAATAGCCCAACTCAACAATATAATGTACAAGTGTTTGACGTCCAATGTTAGAGAGTGTTTTCTGCCCAGAGGGATTGAGAACAAATATTTGAACAGACAATCATAACCAAGTTAATGTTTATGTCCTGACTTCAGGCTTTTGATAGTATCAAGTGGAGAAATAACTGACAAAGTCCCCAATGTGAACTGTGGTGGGATTTTTATTTATTTATGTTTTGTAAGTAGAGGGTCTGTAGTATAAATTTTAGAGGGTACACAGACCCCCATCCTAGCATTATAGAGGGTCCGCAGATTTATTTAAGAAAAACTGCATTATCTGTATGTTCCTTAAAATAAATTAACTCATTTCGCTCTCTCCTCTTTAAATGTGTTGTGACAGTGTGTGTGTCCTTTCCATGATACTGATTCTTTAACTGGTGAGCTATTGCGCAAAAACCTGTCTCCTTTACTCTCTCACACACAGAAAAAACATAATAATATATTTATTTATTTATTTGTATGATCGTTTGATGTATTGTAACAGAGAATACTTTTCTGCTGAACGCGGCAGATTGACAACCAAAGTGTGACTTGTCTAAACTGTGTGTGTGTGTGTGTGTGTGTGAACTGATGTACTTAAAAGTTTGTTTCAACCTGTTTAACCACTCAGAAAGACGTGTTTCTTGACCAATTTTTGCCTAATAAGTGTGTACCTCAGTGCACATTGCGCATGCCATTCGAGTGCTTTCGTGCTTTAGCCATGGAAATACACGCAGCACAGCCATGAACTGGCTCTGAAAACTGCGTCGTAGCGCGGCGGCGGCGGTGCCACAACGGCCCAGGCGGGTAGCATTTTTGGTACTGTCGCTTGTCGATGGAGATGGCAGTGTCGAAGTGCAACTTTTTTCTTAGCGATTATCAAGATCAGACGGTGCCGGATTGAAGAATCCGAAGCATTCCAGCTTCCTTAGCTTTTTTTCCGCCATGTACAACTTCGTTCAAGATCGAAAGTCAGTGAAACGCACGATGCCGTATCCCATAATAGCATGTATGGTGACGTCACAGCAAGTAACGCGTTCAACATGTAGCGCGCACTTTGTAATAACATGCTGTCACCACACATAAACTAACAGTTTGCCCGCCCTGTTACACTCGCACGGACCCCGGCGTCGGGTCGATTCTGAACGCAGCCGCGACTGAGCGAAACCAATTCATCACTAAAAATAGAACGACTGTCACTGACCACTGTTATGGTACGCACAGTTCGAGTGACGTGTTCAGCTACTGCCGCAAAGTGATGTTAGTGCGGTCAGGTCACGCGCCGGCGTACCTGATGTTCGGCTGGCGGTTCGCCGTTGGATTGGAAAACGCATGAGCGCACTCGCATTTGGCGAGTGGGTATTTTTTCGCCATTTTCAGGGCTGACTTCTGAGGAAAATTTCGGAAGAATGAAAACGGCAGAAGCGGAAAATCGAAGCTTTGAGCGGAAGAACGGGAAATGGTTAATGAAATCGGGAGAATCTCCCGCTCAAATCGGAAGGTAAACAGGTCTGTTAATGCAATGCTTGCGGACAAGGAGTTTGGTTTTCAGTTGCCCGTATTGACAGAAGCAGAGATAAGTGACAGTTGTTGTGAAGCGAGTGCTCAGGAACTTTGAGAATTCCCTGCATCAAATCACAGCCCTGTTGCAGCCACTGACCATCAAATGTCAAGTGAAGCAGTAGATCAACATCTATCTAAGGCCATGGAAATCTACGATCATGTACTTGCTGGGCAACTGTCGGCTGAGTGTGTAGCTGAACCAGGTGTACTTGATCTCATCGCAGACAGACTATGCAGCTTGAAACAGCCTTTCATCTCATGCCCTATCAGCGCACTCTGGCTGCAGTATATGGAGATGGTCGACATTCTGAGGAGGTTTCTGAAGGCGGAGAGGACGGCTGACTGGCATCCACATCTTTCCACAGTAGAGGAGATGCTGCCCATTCTTTGCCGCCGCCGGACACAATCTCTATTTAAAATCAGGTCATCTCTACCTCCAGTTTATGAGCGTCCTTCAGGAGAAACACCCAGATGTCTACAATCATTTTCTCGCCGGCCACCATGTGGTGAGGCGCTCTGACAGGTACTGGGCTGGCCTCTCCACAGACCTCGTCATTGAGCAAGTCCTCATGCAGAGCATCAAAACCACAGAGGACTTACTCGCGGAAGAGGCCTAACCGAGCAACAATGTGCCAGCTGGATTCTGTCCTCGCAAAGCGTATGTCTTCAACTTCCATTTGTCCATGCACTAACTGGTTGCGACACAACATCAAGACCGTTTGGAATAGGCAAGTCTGTTGCATTCAAGCGGATGTATGGGCTGGCTCATTTTAGGAAGCTCGTAGAAACTTTCCTTGACACTGAGGCGACACCGGAAGACATCAAAGCTGGGGAAGAAGCCCTAGTGGTCGTTTATAATGGTACAGCTGATGAGGGACTAGACAATCTTCGACACAGGCAGTTCTCCGCAAAAGTCACAACAGGAACTAGCTGTGTCAGTGTTCAAACCCTCCCACCAACAGCAGCTGCAGCCAAGTTTCACAACATGAGGGTGTACTTGCAGGTACAGAAATGGATAGGGAACAATCTTGACCTGACCTTGTGGGGCTGGACCTTAACAAATGGTAGACTCATGCCATTAACAACAGACTTCCTACCAGTGCCTCTTCTACAGGTGCAGCTGCAAGACTGACTGTGATAGTAGACGATGTAGCTGCAGAAAGCATGGACTTGATTGTACAGTTGGATGTGGAGAATGCCGCGGTATCAGCTGTTCAATTAGACAGGAGCTGAGATGCAATGTGTTTAGACCAGTACAGTGTGATCAGTCATTTGAGGGCCATCATCCCACCTCCAGTGCCTATGGTTACCACAGTGTGCAATGTTCATGCCATTGACAGACTAGCTTTCAAGGCTGACCTCATTCAGTCACTGTCACACCATCCTAGTCCTAGTGCCGATGAGTTTGATTCATGTTTACGCACAGTCTTAGACAAGCATGCACATCTTCAAAGTGAAAAAAGTCAGCTCATAGAATCAGCCCATGGTATAGGCTTGTGAGCAAACAGCTGCGTTCTGCTAAGCAGAGGCGGCGCCAAGCTGAGAGAATGTGGCGCTCCAATAGGTTGACTGTTCACATGAGATTGTTCGTGGAGCAAAATCTTTGTTTTACAACAGGAAGATCAGTGAGTGCTCAACAAGCAAAGAGATACATGTATAATAATAATGACCAATAAGATTATAAGCTCCATCACCTCTTCCCACTACATTTCCCCCGTGCCAGCTGCCTCAGCTTTTTGCCGATTACTTCGTCTGCGAAATTCGTCATTCTCTGGATCTGGGAGGGGGGGGGGGGGGGGGGGGGGGCGGGGGGAGGAGGGAGACGCTAGACCTTGCTTCGACGGGCCAAAAAATCAAACGACAGGGGGTGGGATTGTGGGACTGCGACACCTTGCTCCGGGCGAATAATCAAACACAGTGCGCGTCTGCCCGCCTAGGTTTACTGCGCAGCGCAGGGCATGCTGAGGGGGGAGGGGGAGGTTAGGCGCTAGACCTTGCTTCGGCGGGCCCCAAAAAATCAAACGACAGGGGGGGGGGGGGGAGGATGCGACACCTTGCTCCGGACGAATAATCAAACACAGTGTGCGTCTGCCCGCCTAGGTTTACTGCGCAGCGCGCGGCACGCTCTGACTGTGACCAGTGCGGGTCAAGGACAATTCCCATGCCTGTCTTGTTTGTTTTGCTATTAGAGGGCAGCAACGGAAATAAGATACAAGGATTTTTCTTTTTTACCCAAGGAATGTGAAATTATTTTCTGCGGAAAACAGCGGATCCGAGGACAATTCCCATGCCTGAACTCTCTCTGTGCTAGAGGATGAGGTCAGAAAAGTGATCACAAGCACTGCCCCCAAAACTTGCGAGTTTGACCCCATGACCACTCCCTTGATGTATGAGTGCCTGGTCTGGATGAAGTGTTGCCTGCCATGTCATCAAAAACTCTCTCTCCACCGGTATTTTTCCTGAAAGTTTTAAGACTGCACTTGTGAAACCCTTGTTTAAGAAACCATCTTTGGACCCAAATGTACTGAAAAACTATCGCCCAGTTTCCAAACTTACACTCCTATCAAAGATTCTTGAGAAAATTGTTGTTGCCCAAACTTTAAAGTATGGCAACTCTAACAGTATGTTCACTCAGTGTATTCAAGTCTGCATATCGTTCCCATTGTAGCACTGAAACAGCTTTGCTTAAGATATTCAATGACATGCTTTGTGCTTTGGACGAGCGTAAGATCACAGTCCTTGCTTTGCTGGACCATCCAGTGCGTTCAACACTACTGACCATGAAATTTTGCTGTGCCGTCTTCAATGTGTATTTGGCATTGAAGGCACAGTCTTGGCATGGTTTAGTTCATACCTGACTGAACGATGTCAGAATGTTTCTGTTGACGACTGTCGTTTTGAGCCATCACCTCTTCAGTTTCGTGTACCCTAGGGCTCGGTTCTAGGACCTGTATTGTTCTTACTGTATGTTCAGCCCCTGTCCAACCTGATTAATAGTCGTTCCATTTCCCATCATGCATTTGCAAATGATACGCAGATGTACAAAAGAGATACTCTCGAGCGAGCTGCGAATGTCGTCCAAAGCATAAGCCAGTGCACTGACCATGGCAAATCATGGATGACCACCAACAAACTGATGTTAAATGATGGCAAAACTGAAGTAATGTTGGTAAAATATCCAAGATTATCTTCATCCCTGCCTTTACCGTCATCATTGTCTGTGGATGGAACACTCATTGGCTTCTCTGCGAGTGTGAGAAACCTGGGTGTTACACTTGACAGCGGGTTATCTATGTCACATGTCAGTGCAGTGTGTAGATCAGCTTATCTGGAACTTCGTGGCATATGATTAGTTCAGTTCGTCACCTGCTCAACGTGGACGCCACTAAAACACTAGTTTGTGCATGTGTGCTGTCCAAGCTAGATTATTGTAACTCTTTGCTTTGTGGCTGCCCTCAGTATCTCATTAATCACCTCCAAAAGATTCAGAACAATGCAGCCTGGCTAGTTGTGAGAGTCCGTAAGAGTGAGCATGTCACACCCATCTTGAAGTCCATTCACTGGCTACCTGTGTCCTCAAATTTTCAATACAAAGTTATGTCAATCTGTTTTAACTGCCTTTCACCAGCCCAGAATACTTGTCCTCTTTGCTGTACGTGTATACACCCTCTCGTGAGCTCCGCTCTCTTCTGATAAACGGAATTTGTGTGTACCTTCTGTCCAAACTAAAACATTTGGTCAGCGCACTTTTATCAAGCCGCAGTGTTATGGAATACACTTCCTCTTGAGATCAGAAACAGTGAGTCTGTCTCTAACTTCAAGAGGTCATTGAATGAAAACTCACCTCTTCAAGCTTTACTTTGAATAACTGCCGGGGTTTGATGCCTTAGTTGTAGTTCTGCAATCCTTCTTGTTTAGACTGAATGTTAATTAGAATATATTATGTATGCATTGTTGTTTAGTTCATTGTAAAAGTGGTGTGTTCAGATATTGTGTTTTGTTATGTGCATAATTATGTCATTGTATTTTTATTTTTGTGTACAGATTGTAAAGCGCTGAGAGCTTTTGACCAAGATTATGCGCTATATAAATACTCATTATTATTATTAAATGGGCTAAAAAGTAACTGCCTAAGAAGTTAGACAGGTGGTCCTATTACACTAGGTCACATAACCCCTTCACTGCCAATGATCATGAATTTTGCACTTGCACACTCACCGAAAATCACATGAAGAACACAGATGTAAATGGGGGAAAATAGGCGTGAAGGACATAGGTCTAACAAGAGACGTACCATCCTCATGAGCCCCTGCGACTGCCTTGCCCCAACAGTAAAAGGATAAGTAACAGAAAGAAGACCATGGGACCAAAAACTGGTAGTCTGCTCAGATAGGTGGTCGGCTCAACAGGTTTGACTGTACTGACAATGCAAGTTCAAGGGTGTTGTAGTGTGTCAAGACTGATTTGGGAGGCCCTAGTTTTACGGCTACTCACCTCTTCTGTTCCTCCACTTTGTTTTGTTTCAACTCATCCATTTTCTTCAGCCGTTCCTGCTCCCGTTTCTCTTTCATCAGCAATTCTTTCTTCTTCTGAGCCTGCACCACCTGAAAAACAACGCAAAGAACCATTTTATGTTCCTGCTTAGTTCTATAAGTGTTCAGACTAGTCCCTTTTCTTCTACAAGCGGTACAGGTTTTCACAAGTCAACACCGCAGCAACTATTGTGGTGGTAGGAAAAGAAAAGAGAGAAAAAGATCAGAAGGTAATGCAAATGTACTGTTAAGATTTATTTCACTTAAAGAGTGTAAACTGACAAGTCTAGCTTTAGAACATAAAATAACATCAGTGCCTTGGGAGGACCAACTTCATTTCCCCGCCACCAAATGCCAGATTTATTGTCGGGCCAGGCAAACTGAAGTCATATTCCTGACAGCCCAAATGGCGAAAGCAAATTTTACAACGAAAAATTACCAGTTTAAAAATTTCAGGCTACCAGATTTCACTTGGACGTTCGAATTAGATAACAACGGAAAGCTAAATTGGGTATCAAAAGTACGAGCCACTTTAGAGAATACAGGATTTAACTTTGTTTGGATGAACCAAGGAGTAGGGAATGAAAGGCGCTTTTTGTCTGAGTTTAAGCAGAGACTTGTCGATGTTGTTCGTCAAGAGTGGTTCGCCGGCCTCAGGGACAGTCAACGTTTTCGGCTGTACAGAACGTATAAGTTTACTCTGGAATCTGAATCATATTTTAAAGATATTCGAATAAAATGTTTCAGAGATACCCTGGTGCGCTTTAGGCTCGGAATAAGTGATATCCAGACACACAGGAATCGTTTTATTCGAAGCGTTACCGATGGAATGAACGACTGTCCCTTTTGCCCACAAACTATCAAAGACGAAGCTCACGTTGTGTTTTACTGTCAGAAGTATATAGACTTGCGCCCGGATTTTTGGGCTACCGTAGATAACAACCGTGAAAGTGTTTTACTCACTCAGTTGTTATCTTGTGAAAATACATCTAGAACGAGACAGTTCGCATGGTTCCTTTTTAAATGTTTCGAGAGACGAAAAAGAGAAACAACGATATGTTCCAATAATTGATTGCTTATTTCTGTGTCACGTGATACTGTCTTTTATGAGAACTGTCATTTCAACTTTGAATGTCAATATACCCCAGGTTATGTTCTTGCGGTATTGAACTGATATATGTATACGCTCTCCATGTGAAAATGGCCGAAGTGCCAACATCAATAAAAACTCTTGACTCTATAGCTGGACATAGCATGTTGTATGCAGACCTGTTTACCCTCCAAATGACTTATGAGGAAGATAAGAGTAAATTATGAGGGAGATTTATCATATCTAACATCAAGTGCATCACACTTTGTATGCGTCGTTCACAATCGAACGCTCCTCTGTGAGTAATGGTGAAGTCTGTGCTACACACGGTACAAAAAGCGTGCGTGGGGCCATGTTTCTTTGACTCTGAGCTCAGGAAAGTCCTTTGAATACTCCATTTTCCACTTCTGGTAGTACTTCTTTTTGCCCTTCTTCACGCTCGCTTCCTCTGACTCGTCTGTTTCGTGGTGTTTCGCTTTGGAGGCATATCTTTAACTAAGTTGAGTGAAAACTTGGCAACTATTGCAACAAGTGATCGACAAAAGCCCCACACTCGACTGACATAAAATGTGGGATTTATGCATGCGCAAACATCGAAAATGGAAGTAAAATGCTAATTGGATACTATTTTTCGACTGGCCAATCGAGAAAGCTTTTACTTACAATGTTTGTTGCAATTGGAAGATGTTTGCCAAGATGACTATTCACAGATCCCCCCCCCCCCCCCCCCCCCCCCCCCCCCAAAAAAAAAAAAAAAATTGTCTGCAAAAACGGAAAATGCAGAAGATTCAAAGATACGCAGAAAAACGGAAAACAAGGTGCAAATGCAGAAATCTTCCGCGTAATGCGGGAGAGTAAACAGGTCTGTGTATGTTTACCTGGAATGCTGGTTTGGCTGGTGTGTTCTGTTTCAGGAAGGATGTGACAACACCTGACACGAGGCTGGCAGGACGTGTGAAACTCTTCTTCTTCAGTTGATTTAAAAATGAAGTGACTGGCCGCGAAACCTGAAAAGAAACATGAATGTGTGCCAGCAAGAGACAAAGATCTTTGGCAGGCTGCCGGGACTCATGAGGATCTTTGTCCCTTTCATACGGCTGATACTCAACCCTTTAAGCCCGCGGCCGCATTTTCTACATTTTGGGAGATGTCACTTAACCCATATTATACTGAGGCTAAAAGCTTCAAACTGCCATATGAGTCATTCCACACTGATGATGAACTTTTAGGGGGCTCTCACTTAACAGCATTTCTCATCCAAAAGAAACGACCAACTGCACTCTGAACCATTGCTGGGATTATACAGATGTTGATTTAGCAGGTCAAGCAAAGAAACTGTTAAAAGTTAAGCCTACTATTAACTATAAACGAAAAAAAAGAGCAAAATTCAACTCAAAATGGCTGTGCAAAACAGGAACGCCGAAAGGAGGCAACTTTGGTGGCTACTTGAGAGGTTTCTGTTACGTAAGTTAACCTTTCAACGGCACAGTGTTATGAAACTATTATTGTTTTTCTTTGATATTTCTGAAATCTTTTAATTTAGTAAAGGGATTTTGTAAAAGTTTTCATTTTCAAAGAGTGTAACTGCGTAACAAGTGGCGTCACACGTCCCTGGACATACAAAATAAACCTACAAGTCATTCTTGCTGGTCACAGAACAAAGCCACGAAAATCACTAACATATTAAAAAACTAAAGTTGTACAACTACACACATTGATTGCATATATGCACAGAATCAAGAAATGACCGGCTTCCAAGTTATGGTGTCGCAGATGTTACACAGTTACGCTGTATTTTTCAAAACGAAACAATGACGAAATCGTCGTCTGCTGCGCGGGAAGCCTTCACCCACAACAAAGGTACATATTAGCACATGATTTGATGACGTTTCGCCCAAGGTTTCCATATAGAAGTGTGTACACAACAATAAAGTGTGACGTGTTTTGCAACACGCGGTTACACAGTTACGCACGAAGTGAGACTTGAGGTGGTGAACATGAAATGGTCCCAAATCCTAGGATATAGGACATCATCGGAAGAAAAGGTAAGCTGAACTGATCATATTATTTTCCTATCTACCATTTTACATGGTTATCTGCATGTTTTATTTCGTGATTGTAGAGAAATGCCTAGTTTGAATGAGACGCGATGCATTGACTATGCTGGTGTCGCATGTTACGCAGTGCACAGAACTGCTTGTTTTCACGAAGAATAATGCTTTAGATACCTTTTTGGGGGCGTTTATCAGAGCAACCTTATCGTTTAAGCTGTTTTCAAGTTGCAAAATCTGGGTAAAAGCATGTTACTTTATAAACATGCGTAACTGCATTACACTTTTCACGAGTCAAATGTAATGCAGTTACCCGAAGATGGTGTAGCATGTTACGTTGTTACTCTGTAACACAAAAAAGAACGTTTTTCATGTATGTTTACTTTGCATTGACCTTACGTTTATCCTTAGCATGCCTTTGGATTAAGTGTAAACATTCAAGTGTTTTTAATAATCTTTTCCTGGTGTTTATCACATAAAAACTTAAAAAGCCTTTTCTTCCCAGATTTTGGATACTAATGGTGATGAAGCGCTGGTGAAGTTCTTAAAGATTCATGAGACGTAGTACACATTTCCCCATGTTGAAGACATTATCATGGGTCTCTGTGGAGGATGTCACGCTTTTGGATCCGCCCACCATCAACATCCGTGGACAACACTTCTTTCATAAATTTTGTTGGGGTTGTCAGGATGCTTCGGGATTTTGGTGGTGGTGGTGGTGGTGGGGGAGGGGGGGGGGGGGGGGAGGGGGAGGGGTGTATGGAATAAATACATGAATGTCAGAAATAAATGATTTCCACTGTCCCAAGTATTTTGCATTTGTTGGGTTCTTAAATTTTGCCTCCGAGAATGGATGTATGCTCCTTTGTATTTTGTGTCACATGTTACATAGTTACAGATCAGTGTTGATGTATAACATCAAAGCAAATACAAGTTTTTTGTCTCTTTTACCTTTAGCATCATCATTGACCACTGAAAGTAAATTTTATGTTACATATTTGTTTCATATTTGTTGACCCTAAAGTTTGAAACAATAACGTTTATAATGGGGGTGTAACTGTGTTACGGTGTAGCAAACAAAAACTATACCTCTTTCCCAAAAAAATTGCATCTAATAACTCAAAAATTGTTTTGTATCTTCTCCGTGTTGTGTTCAAGTAAGCCATGACTGACAAGACATTTTGCATGATTTGTACATTGCTCACAGCTGAATTTCTGTCACGGTATAATGCAGTTACACTGCAGCGACATATTTCATATTTACCTGTGTATTGGCAGTTAGTCTGCTTTTCTTTTTACAGGTTATAAACTACACACATTAACACAATAATTAACAATGGTGCTAACATTTAAAGTTGAGTTTGTTTTTATAGCAGTGATTCCCCCTTTTATTCATCATTAGTGTGGAATGACTCATATGCAAGCTACATTATAGGACTTACAGATAATGATATAGATCAATGGCAAAATAGCTTGGCGCCTAGAGGTGCCAAGATATTCTGGCACTAACCTTGAACTATTTTAGTCAAACTTATTTCACACACAGATGTATTCTGAATGATAAGGGTTAATGACTGTGCCTTAAGATCGACCACCATAAGTGAAGGATAGTACCAGATGAGCTTGGTGTCGAATTATCTGGCTCTACCCTTGAATTATTATGGTCGATCCACCTTCTGCTGTAGTGTGTTGGGCTAAATGTGTTAATGAATTTTTAAAAAAGTATAGTTCCTAATTAAATTAGAACTAAACTTTAAAAAAAGAAATAAATTAGTAATCTTTTTTGGTGATAGCCCTTTTCCTGGAAAGTAAAATAGCTAAAGTCACGCAAATATTATGAGAGAACTAGGGCAAAGCCCATACGGCTCATGTGTATCTACCGATCCACATGTCTGACATGTTTCTTGTCAAAATATCGCTATTTTTTTCCCTATTTCCTGAGTTCTTGTGACCCTTGACCTTTCCGATGGGTCATGCAAATTAGTATGCATAGATAGGTCTTACTCAGGTATCTCTATAGCAAGTTGGGGTTTGACGTTGTGAATAGTATTTGCGAAAAATGTTTTTTTATATACAAATATGGTCATTTTTGATCTATTTCTTCACCTCTTGTGACCCTTGACCTTTCCAAGGGATCAACCAAATTAGTGTGCATATAAAGTTCTTACCATCAGGTATCTATGTACCAAGTTTGGCTTTGAAGTTGTCAATAGTATTTGGGAAAAAAGAAATTATGTCCCAAAATAGCTATTTTTCATAAATTTCCTGAGCTGCTGTGACATTGACCTTTCTGAGAGGTCACTGAAATTGGTATGTTTAGAAAGGTCTTGTCATAAAGTATCCTTGGGCCAAGTTTGAAAACTGTAACTTGAATAGTCTCTGAGAAAATGCCAACGTTAAAGTTTACCACGGACGACGCCGGATAGATGCTGGCCGGACGACTACTGGCCCAGAACATACTTTTGCTTTGCACGAGAGCCAAAATGTCATACCTTTTCCGAGGGATACGTTTCAATGTCTTCATAGTCACTGTCACTGGAAAGAGACAAAGCAAGTCTGGTCAGCAGAATGACTCCAGATGGCATAGTGGTGAATGAAAATATTATGACATTATATATCATGTAACACACAAAATGACTCAATCCAGATTAAGGCAGAGACACTTTGGCGTACATGCTAAATTGATTCAAGGTCTAACGCCAGTGATCCTGGATTTATATAGTATCAGGGTTCAAATGCTTTTTAAAAGTATTGGGCCCTTTGGGCCCCCTGTTAGTAAAATTAGGAAAGTAAGGGGCTCATGAACCGTCACATGATTTACGGACAAGACAGCGAAACATAGGAACTCTCCTTTGCGGGTGAACGTATTGCGCTAGACCGCTATGCAGCAAAGAGAGGATGATGCAATTCGTATTGTGCTAAAAATATCCAGCCACGTGTGTTTGGTGAAAAGTTCATGACCTGTGTCGGGACCATGCTGATGCGCCGAGTACCGCCTACTGCTGCTTCGAGACAAAGTAGGTCCGAAAAGAAGTGGGCACGTCGGGCCCCGTAGACATGAAAGTAGAGGGCCCGACGCCAAAGTAAGGGGCTTTTAGCCCTGAGACCCCCCAGTTATTTTGAACCTTGAGTGTGATTAGGTAGTCACATTTACATGCCAGTGGAAAAACCGCTGCGCTAAAGGAACCCTAGGTTAATCTGACATAATATGCCAAAACTGAAAGTCCGTCACCATCAACGGCGTCTCTTCCAACCCAGTCACGCTTTCCTGCGGAGTTCCACAGGGGTCCGTCCTGGGCCCGGTCCTTTTCACACTCTACACCTCTCCCCTGTCCAACATCATCCAGTCTCACCGCATACACCACCACCTTTACGCTGATGACTCACAACTGCTCGACAAAGACAAACTTGACAACACTCAGTCACTACTGACTCGCACGGCTGACTGCTACGAAGACGTGAAAAACTGGATGACAGCAAACAAGCTTAAACTGAACGACGAAAAAACGGAAGCCATGCTGGTAGGCAGTTGCCAGAAACTCTCCCAGCTCCCTCCCTCTCTCCACCTTCAACTCGATAGCATCCCCATCTCCCTCTCTGACTCGGCCAAGAACCTCGGCGTTATCCTCGATTCCTCTCTGTCCATGACCAGCTTCGTCTCCGCCACGTCCCAGGCATGCTATTTCCACCTCCGACGCATCAGTCAGATCAGAAAATACCTCACCACCGAAGCTGCCACCAAACTTGCTGTCTCTCTCATCTTATCTCGCATCGACTACTGCAACTCTCTCCTTTCCGGCCTCCCTCACTCCACCACTTTCACTCTCCAACGCGTCCAGAACAACGCTGCCCGCCTCGTCCTCAGAAAGAAAAAATCCGACCACATCACTCCCCTGCTCAAACTCCTTCACTGGCTCCCCATCCCCCAACGCATCCAATACAAAATTCTGTCTCTCTGCTACAAATCCCTGAACAACTGGGCTCCTGCCTATCTCTCCAACTTACTCCACCCCTACACACCTTCCCGCTCCCTCCGCTCTGCCTCCGACCCTCTCCGCCTTCACATCCCTCACACCAAACTCAACACTTTCAGCCCCCGCTCCTTCTCCGTCTATGGTCCATCCACCTGGAACACTCCCACTCTCTCTTCGTCAGAAACACTCTCTCTCCTCCTTCCAGTCCGCCCTCAAAACTCACCTCTTTCAACAGTTTTAGCACTATATCACCACACTCCCCACCCCAAGCTGACCGTCATAATGTATTTCACTAATTGTGGTATGTGAGTCATTGTCTAAAGCGTGCGCATGCGTGCGCGAGTTGTGAGTGCGCGCTTAGAGTTATAATTTTTATAAGATAAGCGCATTATAAATACCGTAATTATTATTATTATCATCTTTCTGGCATAGGGGCCATTGTGATGTTTCACACTGGTGTACTTTATGTGTTTAACATGGATATGATTACGACTTGGGATTCGGTGACACTAAGTCCAAACATAAAAACCTAAAGTGACTGAAATTAATCCACCAGCTATCCTTGGATGATGAGTAACTGTATCTGCAGTGGTAAGTGTTGCTGCCAGCTAAGAGATATAAATTCTCATGAGCCCCTGCTGCTTCAGGAGCTCATGAGAATTTATGTCTCTTGTGAATAAACCTAAGAGAACGAATAAAGATCTACGAGACTGAGAGTGAATGGCTCTTTCGAATGAAACTTGCTGGCTGAAGGACAATGTTTTGTTTGAACCGAAAGCTGAATTCAGCTTTTAGGGATCTGAACTTGACCCATGATAACCGCCTTGGAGAATTTATGGATCTACTTACTCATCAGCGTCAGCTCCTTCATCATCGATTTCTGGAGAAAAAAAAAAAAATCCAACTCAAGATTAATAGAGCATGAATGTGGTGAAGAAGAAACTACCCAACAGGAAATTTAACCCTTTTCATCCTGATACACCCATTGCTTGAAATAAATTTGACTACCGGGTATGATAGTTGAAGGGTGGTGCCAAAATAGCTTGACACCTAAGGCGCCAAGCTATTGCGGCACAATGTAGTAAAACTGTTGCCGCAAGGATTTCATGTTTAAGGAAAACAGAAAATAAAGGTTGAAAACCCATTAAATTGGAAAACATGAAACACGACATTTCAGATCAAAGATCTTTCTTCTCGGTGGTTCTATGTTGTTTCCATATCACTGAGAAGAAGGATCTTTGATCCAAAATGTCATGTTTTCTAATTTAAAGGGTTTTCAACCTCTATTTTCTGTTTTCCTTTTATTCTGGCACTACCCTTGAACTAAAACAGCTAATCTATCTCCTAATCTGTAATCTATTTTTATAGGACAATAAACACATTTTATAAAAAAAATCAGCCACAGGATGTAATGGGTTAATATGAGCAATGTTTTCTGAAAGTGGAAAAAGATGACATGTCAAAATCTCATTCTGCAACCATTGTCCTTGTTCTTGTGAGTGGTGGTGATTAATAAGCTGAGACTCACTTTTGACACTTAAGTTCTGGCTCAGTCTCAGGCTCTTCCAGATCTGTGTATCAAAAGCAAGTCAAGGCTTGTAAATCACCACCAGCATTTAACACATTTATCCCACTGCTGAATGATCCCTAGTTTATGTCATGCTGTTCTGAATGTTGAGTTGACATGACAGAGCATGCTCGAAAATACTGCTTCTTATGGTCTAAATACTAACCCTGTAAGGTCTTCGTAACATGCAGCTCCACGTCAACAAGTAATAATAATAATAATTACGGTATTTATATTGCGCTTATTTTATAATAATTATAACTCTAAGCGCGCACTCACAATTCACGCACGCATGCGCATGCTTTAGACGACGACTCACATACCACAAATAGTGAAATACATTACGACAGTCCGCTTAGGGTGGGGAGTGTGGTGGTATAGTGCTAGAACTGTTGAAAGAGGTGAGTTTTGAGGGCGGACTGGAAGGAGGAGAGAGAGTGTTTCTGACGGAGAGCGAGTGGGAGAGTTTCAACAATTCCTTATCACGTTCCCGTGCACGCTGTTTTAGAACTTACATTCAATGTCGCTTTGACCAGAGTCTAGGATTCCATAGGCTACATGGTCACAAAATCTCAGAACGCAGGACACTGTCGCCAAAAACGATAAAGAACTTTAGACCTCATGACGCATAATTATGCCACACAAATTGTACTCAAGTGATTACAATGCAGAAAAGGCATGTAAAGATCAAAGGAAACCTCACTGACAGTGGGATAAATATAATTCTCCTCTGTTACTGAATTTGGTTAAAAGAAAAACACAACCAAACACTTCTGCAATCATGTTGCCTTCACTACAAATTGTGAAAAATTGCAGCCTGTACGTACCCATGACTTCATTAGTGAGCGTCTTGGATTGACTCTCTCCCTGTAAACAGAATAAAACAAATACTTTTGTCTTTAATATTTCATTTAAAATAAATTGCACACACACTCATTACATCCCACTATCTTTCTGCTCATTGTGATGCAGCTGCTATGCAACAGTGATGAGATGAAACCTAACCCTTTTGTGCGATGGTACCGGTTTTAGTCGCGATGATTCCTGCAGGAATCATCGTGACTAAAACCGCTACCGACACACAAAGGGCTAATGTACGTACAAAAATCAGGTCAGCCTCAAGCACCAGTATATTATCGCAACCTCTAATCGATCTAGGTCTCTAGTTCCCATGTGGATACCCAGAAACAAGACAACTAAGGCCATCATCTGATGAAGGTTCTTTTGACATTTCTTTTTCCACTAGAGATCTCAACATCTGATAAATACTGCACCACGCTAATGTGAACAACACAGAAAGACTTTATACTTGTAGCTCTGAAGTATTGCAATATAATTAAATACAGATGGTTATGAAAGAGTTGTATAATTTATGAATCAACACAAACCTGCTGCCTAGGTGGGGTGGACATACAGGACCGCTTGGAAACAGAGGTGTCTGCATCCTCATCAGCATGTCGCTTTCTCGTTTTTGTCCTGTAGTGTGATCAGTCATGCAAAGAATATAAACATGCATTAAAAAAAATGCATTAAAAACATTACAAATTACAATTTTTTAAACCCATTTAACCCCATTGCCCAAATTTTGAAGGTGTCTTCTAATGACTATGTACCAGTTGCAAGAGATGAATCGACCATGATAATTCAAGTACCGAATTAGCTTGGCGCCTCATGGCACCAAGCTAATCTGGCTCTACCCTTGAATTATCATGGTTGATCCATCTCCTGCTGTAGAGCGTCGGGGTCAAGTGGGTTAAGGCCAGACACTACGCCCCAAATATGAGCTTTTGTCTGTCTAGAATCTGTTTTAAACTGTTGATGTATTTTGATAGGGTTTGGTGAGCTGAGACCAAAAAAGTGGTTTTTGGGTGTGTACGACTCCCCGTTGCCCTGGAAACCAACCAAGATGGCCGCTGTATACACATTTTAGTACAAATTCAAAGCAATAGATCTCAAACACTACCAAACTTAGAAACAAAGTTCTTTTTCTGGTGATTCTTTGTCAAAACAACTACATTTTGTCAGAAGGATTTAATTCTGAAGCTGTTGGGAAAATAGTTATTCATGATGAAATATGCTACATGAGTTGAAAGAGGGAAAATGTCGATTTTGGGGAATTGAATAGCCACAACTTTTTTCCCCCTTGTGCAATCACAAAATCCTTCTGACAAAATGCAGCAAAGTGAATAACAATCATAACTGCAAAGTTTGAATGCTGTACCTATTCAGGTTTATGAGATCTATTCAATAAAAGATGAAAAAAAGTGAAAATGAGAAAAACAGAGAATAAGGTAAACATCAACCTTTACTTTGTCATAATTCAGCTTTATAGTCATCAATATGCAAATTATGCAGTATAAACATATTTCGCATGAGAAAATGAAAAGCAAAAGTTTTCTCAGTCTTGGATATATGCACACTGATGAAGTTTCTGCAGGTAAAATGTCAAAGGAAACTGTCAGGTGCACAAAGTGTGTGCTGTACTTTGCCATTTCAGATACACCTGAGCGATGTGTAAAACCAATTTTTTTTTTAATCATTTACTGACAATGCCGACGTCGCCAGCATCTTTCACCAATTCAAGTTTCTTAGGCATTGTGGATTTCACCAATGTCCCATCGGCGTTTACATTATGAGGCTTAGGAATGTTTTCGTTCTCTCTCTCTTCACTCGGGTTCGTCTGCTCGAACACATCTCTCTTCGTCTGTTCAACCTCGCAGCTGCTAGCTGAGCACTACGCAACTTCTTCGAAGCTGTTGGAGACATTTCCAACGATTACAACTGATGGACTTTATGAAATAACTGCTGAAGGGATGTAAAACGTAGAAAATGCGTGATCTGAACTAGCGATTCTCGTATTTTGATAGAGTTGTACGCCATGCATAATGGTGCATTGTGGGACGGTCGGAAAACCCGAAGCCGCCCCGAGCCTGGCTGGAAAAACCCGAAGTCGCCCGGAACACTTGGTGCGCTCTGCTCATTGGTCGGTTTTGCAAAATAGTATTATCTCATTAGCATAGCGTCCGTACAAGGAAATCTCCGGTCGTTCGTGACGTCAGTTTCGCGCCAATAGCTATTTATAGAGCCTTTGTAGCCTTCAACTGGTTTGTGGATGGGAAAGTTGAAACGGAATCGGTTCGAATGGACCCAAACATGGCAGCGCTCGTCGCTCGCAAAGCGGTGTAGTCAGGGTCCAAACATTCGATGTTTTTGAGCAAAAGACATCGCGAACGTTTGAAAAATTGAGCAGGTGCTTCACTTTATTTATTTTTTACAGCAAATATAAGGTATTTTTGGATATTTTATGGTTGTGGCCGGGTTCTAAGGGGTTCGAACAAGCCAAAAATCCACTCAACCCACAAACACTAAGGAACACCCAAAATGACTTTTTGGGGGACCATGTCTGGCCTTAAAAACACAAATGGAAGGATTTAATGTAAAATGTTTCTCTGTTGCCTACCAGCTGTCTCAGTGTCTGTACAGTTAATTTTGGTAGAAATTTCAAATTGTGCACAAAAATAAAACAATATATCAGAGTAAAAGAATTTTTTTTTTTTTTTTGTAAACAAGCATAACCAGAATGTACCTGGTTAATTCCTGCCATTGTTACACAGTCACACATTATGGAAAAGAGGCAGTGATTGAAGACAGTGTCGATGTAACACTTTCAAAGAAGTACCCAACGGAGAAAGAAACATGCTTAGAAAAGACGGGTACAACACAATTTATTAATATTTCGGGTAAATACCCTTTGTCAAAATAGACAAACAAACAGAGAAATCAGCTGCTACTTATCTTCATTCGCAGAAGGAATGTGGCAACTGAAGGAGGTGACATAAAAGAAAAGAAAAGGAAGAACAAAAGTGCGTAAAAAGTAAAAATGACGTCAACGATAAACTCATAAGAGAGAGACTCGGAGAGAAACTGAACTCGAGAGACAAGAGTGTGTAAGCGTTACCTCCTTCAGTTGCCACATTCCTTCTGCGAATAAAGATAAGTAGCGGCTGATTTCTCTGTTTGTCTATTTTGACAAAGGATATTTACCCGAAATAATAAATTGTTTTGTACCTGTCTTTTCTAAGCGTGTTTCTTTCTCCATTGGGTACTTCTTTGCATTTTACAAGCTTGGCAGTCACCTTTTTGGTCTGGATTGATGTAACACTTTGTCTACTATTTTAGGAAGGTTACAAAGTAAAGTAGGTAAAAGCACCGTCAGGGAAGAGAAGTGTGCATGATCGACCAGTGATCATAGATTTACTGTGGCCAAAGCACAAAAAAAAAAGATAGGAAAGAGGGGGTGCGCAAAGAAAGTGACTGGAAGCAATGCATATGGAGGTTCCCCCCCCCCCCCCCCCCCCCCCCCCCCCGCCCTCCCCCCAATCTATATCAAACAACTTCTAAAGGTTGAGCAAGACATTAGAACACCAGCTGGACTGTGTGTATGACTCAACTGTCTGACGTAACAGACCAAGGAGTTGGAGGGGTACAGTGCTTCATACTGAGGCGCACAACATTGACCTCCCAGACAGTCCCCGCAGCCCTGATCGAGTTTTGACACTCCATGCATCTTGCTATAACCTATCATTCTCACACACCACTAAATCAGCAAGATTAACCCTAAGCAATAACATCATTTTGTAATAGCCATAAACCGTTTAACCCATTACATCCTGAGGGTGATTTTGTGATATTTGCTTTAAATTGTCCTATGAAGACTACAGATTAGGTGACAGATTACATGTAACTGTTTTAGTTCAAGGGTGGTGCCAGAATAGCTTGGCGCCTCAGGCGCCAAGCTATTCTGGCACCACCCTTGAACTAGCAGTCAACTTTATTTCAAGCAATGGGTGTATCAGAATGATAAGGGTTAACAGTCGACCACATTTTTTTCCCAGAGAAAATCTACACAGGTAAACGCCTATTACATGTCATACACTGGACTTTACCGGTACGTTAGCTTTTTTCATTCTGATACACTACCGATTGAAATTAGTTTGAGAAGAATAGTTCAAAGGTGGTGTCAGAATAGCTTGGTACCTCAGGTGCCAAGCTGTTCTGGCACCACCCTTGTTATGCAGCCTTCATAGAACAATAATCAAATTTGAAAAAATCAGCTGCAGGATGTAACATGTTAGGAGGGATTGCTACTAGAGATGTTGCCGTACAATATTACCTTGTGGTGCGTGTCTGCTCAACTTCTTCTTGTTTCTCTGCATCTTTAACCTGGGTTTTGGCAGCCTGTGCCTTGCGAGTCTTAGTGCGGGTCTGTCGCACTGGCTGGGCATCTTCCTCCACCTGACTGTCACCTGATGCCGACTCTTCCTTCATCTGGGTACCTAGTTGATCTTGCTGTGCTTCTTCTTCTGACTTCGCCTCTTCTGATGATGATGTAGCAGCATTACTGATGACACGCGTAGCACGGCGAGAAGAGTCCGCAGCCTTTGAATCCTGTTGACCGCCATCTGTTTCTTTGTCAGCAGAAACTGAATCTGAGACAGATGAAGATGTGGCGTTCTTTACTTCAGAGGAAACTGAGAGCTCTTCCTGAACTGTTTCTCTCTCACTGTCAGTGTCTGTCACCTCAGCTTTTTTTGCATCCACACAGTTCGTTGCATTTGCTGTGGAACTTACACCAGAATCATTTGAACCACTATCCATAGCCAACAATTGTTCATTGTTCTGCTGTTCACCTGCAGACAGGGTACCTGTTGTATCTGAGACAGTCTTGGTTGGCCCTTCAGCCTCGGGGGCTTCAAATACATCATCTTGTGACACATCACAATCTACATTTTCATTTGCTTTTTGGGTCCTTGTGCGGGTTCTTGTCTTAACCTCATTTTCACTGCTGACCCTTGATGCACTGCCCTTGGCGACTTTAGCTGGTACCTTGAGGTCTTCATCTTCAGATGACTGAGACTTCTGCTTTTTACGCTTGGTCCTCGCAGAGGCAGTGGGCTGCGTGTCTTTATCATTGGAGCATGTTGTAATGAGGTCTGTCTCTTTGGCACTATCTGTTGTGGAACCAGATGTGCTGTTGCTTTCCGATGATGTTTCCTATAATTTAAAAAATCAACACTAAACACTCAATGATGCCAATAGTAATATCACGTTTTTCTCGCTTTTTCTATAATAATAATTAACTCCTATCCTAGTTATTTCACCTGGAATTTACATTTCTTCCACTAAATCTCACTGGCTGAAAGTTGTAGCTGCGTACATTTTTAAAATTTAAAACCTGGATAATCAGTTGGTAGGATGAATTAAGCTGATAATTATTTTCAACTACATTCAACAGTTTAGTCATGACAATGGATCCTCTGTTGTCAAACAGTCCCCCGTGAAAGGTGACCTAGCATTGTCAGATAGGCGTAACAAATGGTGACCTAGCGTAGCAAATTATGCTTGCAATTGTATGATTTTGCAGGCCTGTTTTTCCTAATATTTATGAACAAGCAATGAACTCTTCTTACTGTGTCATTCTTGGACTTCTTCAGACGTAGTCTTGTTCTTGATGCCTGTGGTTTGCCAGCTGCTGGCTGTTTTGTTTCCTTCAATAAACACAAGAAAATACCATTAGCAAACATTCTTAATTGTACCGTCAAAATAAATAAACTTTGGATATATAACAAATCGCCAGGGGACCCAATTTTTGTTGTTGTTATATCCAAAGCTTGTTATAAGCAAAGTAATTTACACAGAAAGAGTGCTGTCATGACCTTTGTTATATATCCCAATGACTTTTGTTAATTTCAACCTTGTTATAACTTAAGCAAAGTAGACTGTACTTTGTGCATACTGCCTGACCCATGCAAACCAAGTACCAACTCATAGTCATACAGAAACACGACACATACTGAAGCAGACCATATAAAATAAAGGCAGGCTGAGACAGATCATATCGTTGTAAAGATGTGGCAGGTTTCCAAAACATATTTCCTGTATCCCAAGGAAAGCAAAATAGGATTTCAGTTCTAACTCAGACTCCGAAAAGCCTAATGATTTTGATTTGCTGGAATGTCAGCTCGCGCTATTCTCAGTTTCGGTCTGTTTTTTCCAGCAGAGTGTTTTGTTTATAATTGCTGTCATCGCGTCTAATACACTATGGAAGGCAGTCACTGAATCAGCTCACACAGCTTCTTCTATTGTAAGGACCAGCATAATGATAGAGGCAGGCAAGAGGCATGATTTTCATTAGCTTTCGCATCTGTGGGTGCGATGAGGATCTGTTTAATTCAGACAGAAGGTGCGTATCAGTGAGTGTATCTAGGACAGTGTGATAGTAAACCTTTCTACAGATGGGGAAAGGCATAGATCCTCAGGAGTCTGCCATAGATCCTCAGGAGTCTGCCATGCGAGTTACAGGACCGTGATCCATGAGCATATGTGCCTAAGTTTTGCTTTTTTCAGTTCACACAATTTTAATTTGCAGGCCGAGTGGGGGAGGGAGATGCGCTGTATTGTGGTTTGCAGTGAGTTTCAGCCGTTTCTTTTGTTTTTCAGTAACCGTACACCATTTAACATATAAAGGAACACACTTTTCCCCCGCTCTTTCGTTCTGGTAAAGACAGATTGATTGATTGATTATACATTGCTTAACGTCCCGACAGCAACAAGACTTTCTCAGGACGTGCCTGCACTGCTTGTGAAAAAAAACCCTAAACATAACATTGAATGTATGTCGCCAGCCGGTCCAATACATTAAATAAACCTAACACATGGGGCATAAATAAAGCTAAGACCATTTAGCAACACACATCTATGCCCCAGAATAGAGAGGAAAACCCACCCTGTGGGGCTGACCAGGGTGACCCTGGGAACTAAAAAGTAGTTAACCCCACCCAAGTCCCCCAGGGCAGACCGGTTGTGGTTCTGGTAAAGACAGAGTCGGGTTCACTACGGAATATACTTTGATCTGCTGAAGTGCATATACGGGCGGGTTCACTTCTGAAAACTAAGAAATTTAAAAGCCAGGTTACAAATTAAAACTATATACTGACAAAGTGACATCGGCTTGGACAGGCTGTAATTTGGTGGAGGGCTGAGGGCAGTACAAGGTGGTGCTAGAGCCAGCCTTGAAGGCTTTCAGTGGAATTGCCGTCAGATGGTATGACAGAGGGTTCTACACTGTTCCGTCTGATGTGCACAGAGACAAATGAACCTATCAATAAACATTCATTCCACTTTTACAGCATACTTTCACGAGGATTTCGCGATGTTCATACTCACTATAGTGCAAGCTTGAGTCCGGAGACTAACTGATTTAAACAGTTTACTTCCCAATAAAAAGAAAAACTATCTGTGGCACTGTTCATCATTTTTACAAAATATATCAAAAGGCATGTTTGAGGATCTTGGCCAGATCAGACTGATTATCAGAACAATGTGTGAAGGTGTCTTGTGAGCATTAACAAACATGCCTTTTGAGTTAGTATGCAGAGTTCATTCTGACAATTTAAGCACATGGATCATTGGCCCGCATAGTACAAATCCAATGGGTCATTTTTTAAATGGGATTGGCTAAATGTGTGTGAACACCTTTCCACCAAATGAAATGCGGGTGGGGTGGGGGGGTGGGGCACCAGCGTGTGAACCCCTTGTCACCAACTGCTGAAATATCGAAAAGCAGGTGGTGGTGGGGCGCATGAATGCGAGCACCTTCTCGCAAGAAATATCAATAGGGGGGGGGGGAAGATGGGTGAGCCTTTAGGAACACATGAAAAGAAGAGCCCACTGCCTACAGAAACCTATTGGCCATTGACCCCTCAACTCAAAATGTTATGGGTCATTTTGGGAAATTATGCGCCAATGGCGCACTCCAAAAATGATTCCTGGTAATGTGTAAGATATATATTTTTAAAATTTAGCAAACATCATTATTATTATCCTTTATTATGCTTCCAACACCAACACATCCCATGTTGTGGATCTGCTGCAGACTTTCAGTCTGTCTCAGGGTGTGCACCAGCCAACTCACAACAAGGGACACATACTTGACTGGGTTGTGTACAGAGAGGAGGATTCTATTTTTCGGTCCGCCTGTGTGAGCCATGTCTTGTCCTCCGACCATCTTCCTGTCACATGCATGCTGGATATTGCAAAGTTTCGTCCGCCTCCAGTCTTCAGGATCACAAGGAACTTGAAGGGAATCGACCAGGACAAGTTCAGGGCTGATGTCGCCACTTTTGTCTCTGGCCACCCACACGCCTCGGTGGATAAGCTCTACGCTGGACTGAGGACCCTGCTATAGTCTAGGGACAAAGTACTGAAGCTAGATGAGTCTGGAAACGCGCCCCCCTCCTCCCCAACAAGAGTCCCCGCCACACCTGACAGCTAACATAAACACCAGCCCTCTAGATGAAGCAAGCCCGTCGACACCACATTCCACATTTAAACAGGATAAATTCTCATAAAGGTATACAGGGGTCGTTTGATATATTTGTGCCAGAATTTACAGCTGTGCTCGCTATAGTGAGAGAATAATTGCTGTTGACTCCGCGTCTGCCTTGTACGAAGCAGCAAAACTTTCTGAAATGAATGAGGCACATAAGAAATTCTCATGAGTGAGTTAGTTATTTGGGTTTAACGCCGAGCAGGCGACTAAGGCCATCTCACGGCGGGATGGGCAAAAATCTGGTCAGCCAGACTAAAAGCAAGGTCTTAAGACAAGATGTAAATATAGATTAAAAATCTCAGGCTAAAATGTCGCACATGTCTTTAAAAGAAACGTCTACAGACTCTCAAAAAGGGCAAATAAAAAAGATTCACATAGTCTATGAATGCTCAGATCTTGTTAAAAATATTGCATGCTCGCAAGAATTGAAGATTTTGTCTGGGGGAACATCCCGGAACAAAACCTTCAAGGAGTCTGCTGTGAAGTGTTTATATCTGGTGTCAATTAGGTCAGCACAATACAGCAAAAAGTGTCGAACAGAAAACTGCTCATCACAGGCAAAACACCATGGACGCTCATCCTGTTTAAGTAAGTAAGACTAAGAGTGCGTAACATACGTGTGCCCGATGTGGAGCCGAGCAAGGACAGTCTCCTCACGGCGGCTGCCGCAGCGGAAAGGTAGACTGTCGGACAACGTAGGAAGAGCTTCATGAAGCTTGTTCCCTTCCTCTTTGTCCCACTCGGACTGCCACTCGCGGCCTATGTACGCACTAATCACAGGTTTAAAATCACTAAAAACAGTCTGTGTGTCAGGGACAGGGTCACTGCAGGCACTGTTGGCAGCAGAATCTGCAATTCTGTTGCCTTCGATGCCCACATGGCCTGGGACCCAAATAAAAATGATGTCATAATATTCCTTCATCAAGTCTGCGTAGAGCTCTCTAATCTGCACCAGCAGTGGGCGGTCTGTTCCCGCGCCCTGAAGGGCCTGCAGGGCAGAAAGAGAGTCAGACAGAATCAGGAAGTTCCATTCCCGTGACTGATAGGCATGCTTGAGTGCCAGCAGAATTGCCTGCAGTTCTGCACTAAATACAGAGGAATGGTCAGGTAGGCGGAGCTTAAATGGGCGTCTAGGATGGCGAGAGGACACTGCAGCCACAGCCACTCTCCCATCCTCAGACTTGGACCCATCCGTATAAAGACGACAATAGCCAGGAAAACTTTAAAGGAGTTCATTGAGGCTCTGTTGGTATATGGCTGGTGGAGTACAATCCTTCTTGTGGGCGGTCAAGTCCAGCAAGATGTCAGGAACTGGTAGTAGCCAGGGTGGAGTGACGCGTTGCAGAGATTCCGAAACTTTGTCCAGGTCCACTCCGGCCGCCTGCAGATGAGGTCGGACACGGAAGGAAAGTGGACGGACAGCTCCCGGATGGGCATCGTAAATCTCTGCAAACGACGGGTTAAAAACACAATCATAGGCAGGATTGTCTGGATGGGCCTTCAGCTTCAGAATGTGGCTGAGCATGAGGCGGATGCGGCGGAGCCTGAGAGAAGGCTCCCCTGCCTCGGCATACAGACTAGGAACTGGAGATGTCCTGAAGGCCCCAAGACATATCCGCAGACCCTGATGGTGAATTGTGTTCAGACGCTGTAGAACAGACTTGGAAGCCGAGCCATAGACAGACCTGTATACCCCCAATTTGTTTGTCCAGTAGACATGGTCAACAAAACCAGAAGATTTGGGCAACAGACCAGAAGATCACTACGTCAAACTGACTGGTTTACTGCTTCACAAGGAATATTTTAGCACACCTTTTTTCATGTTTTAAAGTACATGTATACTGAAGTTAAAATACTTTATGTAAAGTGTCAAAAGTCACAGAAGTACACAAAGAGTTTAACTTATTTAGTTATTTTTTCAGACTGCGACAATAGGCACTCGTCAGCTCTTCAGATAAATTCATGACTGAATCCACCACATCACAAGGACTGGTCTTGAGGACCAGAAGTGACTTAAGTGTTGAGTCTGCAAGACTTGATCTCTGGCTTGTACGGTTCTTTCCGACTGTTGAGAAAACTCTCTCGCAATGTGCGCTGTTGTGGGCTATTGTAGATGTTATATGGGCAAAGTCGGGCTATGACAGTAGCGGGCGCCGCCTAATATTTACGAGACCCTATCAAAGCGTTCAGCTTACGTATGAGTGATTGCAGTGAAGACATACTTCTCAGCCCTGAAAGTCTAAAATTTTGCCCACCAGCCTTTGGCTAGTGACTTCCAAGTTTTACTAGCCAAACTGAAAATTTTACTACTGAAAATAGCCCAACTCAACAATATAATGTACCACAAGTGTTTGACACCCAATGTTAGAGAATGTTTTCTGTCGAGAGGCATTGAGAACAAATATTTGAACAGACAATCATAACCAAGTTAATGTTTATGTCCTGATTTCAGGCTTTTGGTAGTATCAAGTGGAGAAATAACTGACAAAGTCCCCAATGTGAACTGTGGTGAGATTGTTATTTATTTATGTTTTGTAAGTAGAGCTGGGCTTCTGTTTTCACAACAGGTTAAAGGGTCTGTAGTATAAATTTTAGAGGGTACACAGACCCCCATCCTAGCATTATAGAGGGTCCGCAGATTTATTTAAGAAAAACTGCATTATCTGTATGTTCCTTAAAATAAATTAACTCATTTCACTCTCTCCTCTTTAAATGTGTTGTGACAGTGTGTGTGTGTGTGTCCTTTCCATGATACTGATTCTTTAACTGGTGAGCTATTGCGCAAAAGCCTGTCTCCCTTGCCCTCTCACACACAGAACAAACATAATAATATATTTATTTATTTATTTGTATGATCGTTTGATAATGTATTGTAATCGGAATACTTTTCTGCTGAACGCGGCAGATTGACAACCAAAGTGTGACTTGTCTAAACACTGTGTGTGTGTGTGTGAACTGATGTACTTAAAAGTTTGTTTCAACCCGTTTAATCACTCAGAAAGACGTGTTTCTCTGCCAGTTTTTGCCTAATAACTGTGTACCAGAAGATGGATCGACCACGATTAAAAAAAACTGACAAACTTATTTCTGATCAAAATTTCTGGACTTGCTTTTTGAGTTTGCCTCAGTGCACATTGCGCATGCCATTCGAGTGCTTTCGTGCTTTAGCCATGGAAATACACGCAGCACAGCCATGAACTGGCTCTGAAAACTGTGTCGTAGCGCGGCGGCGGCGGTGCCACAAGGGCCCAGGCGGGTAGCATTTTTGGTACTGTCGCTTGTCGATGGAGATGGCAGTGTCGAAGTGCAACTTTCTTCTTAGCGATTATCAAGATCAGACGGTGCCGGATTGAAGAATCCGAAGCATTCCAGCTTCCTTAGCTTTTTCTCCGCCATGTACAACTTCGTTCAAGATCGAAAGTCAGTGAAACGCACGATGCCGTATCCCATAATAGTATGCATGGTGACGTCACAGCAAGTAACGCGTTCAACATATAGCGCGCACTTTGTAATAACATGCTATCACCACACATAAACTAACAGTTTGCCCGCCCTGTTACACTCGCATGGACCCCGGCGTCGGGTCGATTCTGAACGCAGCCGCGACTGAGCGAAACCAATTCATCACTAAAAATAAAACGACTGTCGCCGACCACTGTTATGGTACGCACAGTTCGAGTGACGTGTTCGGCTACTGTCGCAAAGTGAGGTTAGAGGCGGCTCGCAGTGCGGTCAGGTCACGCGCCGGCGTACCTGATGTTCGGCTGGCGGTTCACCGTTGGATTGGAAAACGCACGAGCGCACTCGCATTTAAAAATTAACTGACCATTTTCAGGGCTGAACTTATGAGGAAAATTTCGGAAGAATGAAAACGGCAGAAGTGGGAGATCGAAGCTTTGAGCGGAAGAACGGGAAATGGCTAATGAAATCGGGAGAATCTCCCGCTCAAATCGGAAGGTAAACAGGTCTGCATAGACCACAGAGCCGTAATCCAGTTTGGACCGAACAAGGGCCCGGTACAGTCGAAGTAAGACAATGCGGTCTGCACCCCAGTCAGTACGACCAACGACATGAAGAATGGCGAGGGCCTTCCGACAAGAGGTTCTAAGGTAGTTAACATGGTCGCAGAAGGTCAATCTTTTGTCAAAGATGACCCCCAGAAACTTTGCCTCTTTGGCCATCTGAATTGGCACTCCAGCAATGCTCAGGGTAGGTTTTGGAAAAAATTTCGTCTGGTTAGTAAAATGCACACAGACTGTCTTGGAGGGCGAGAACCCGAATCCGTTGAGAGACACCCACCCCTGGATGCGATCAATGCACAGCTGCAAGTGCCTCTCAAGGGACGCAAGTCCTCGACCTTGTGCACACAAAGCAAAGTCGTCCACAAACAAAGAGCATTCAGAATCATCCTTGATGGCCTTGACAATGTTATTTATTTTAATGCTAAATAAAAAAGGAGATAGAATGCTGCCCTGCGGGACACCCATCTCCTGTTCAAAGGAGTCGGAGAGGGTTGAGCCCACACGGACATGGAACGACCTGTTAGACAAAAAATTGTGAATAAAAGCAGGCAGGTGCCCTTTAAAACCCATGTCCGACAAATCAGACATTATACCATACTTCCAGGTAGTGTCATATGCCTTTTCAAGATCAAAGAAAATTGCATAGACATGCTGCTTGTTGACAAAAGCATCTCGGATAAAAGACTCAAAGCGGACTAAATGGTCAGTTGTACTACGGAAGCGCCGGAAACCGCACTGGAGGTCTGTGATGAGACCACGTGACTCAAGATGCCACACCAGTCGGGCGTTGACCAAGCGTTCCATAGTCTTACATAAACATGATGTCAATTTAAGCTATTGGCCGGTAGTTGCCCGGGTCGGAAGGATCCTTACCCGGCTTGGGGATTGGCACAACCACAGCCTGGCGCCAAGATGGCGGAAAACGACTGGTTATCCAGATATGGTTAAAGGCCTTGAGAAATACAAGGAGTGAATCCTCAGGCAGATGAGTTAGGAGCTGATAATGGATGGCATCTAATCCAGCAGCAGAGTCAGTACATTTCTGCATGGCTTGCTGCAATTCTGAAAACGTAAAGGGGGTATTATAGTCTTCCGAGTTATCTGATATAAAATCACAAGCACAAGATTCTCGCTTCTGCTTCTCTCTCTGGAAGAAAGGTGAATAATGCTCTGTTGAAGAATTATGGGCAATGGTGGAGGCAAGCAAATTGGCCACAGCCTTTTTATCTGTGACCAAACTGGCACCATCTCTAAGATGGCCGACAGAAGCCGAGCCACCCCTGCCCCTAATTCTTCGAACAGCCTTCCAGACTTTTTGGGACGGAGTCCTAGAAGATAAATTCTCATGAGGGTTCATTTCAATTCACAGTTGTTGCATCTAGAAATATGCAGCTGTGTTCCTCAGACTGAGTTGATTTTCAGTTCAGTACTTATGAAGACAGCAGTTCAGTACTTATGAAGACAGCATGAGAGGTGAAGAGAGATACCAACCAACCGGGCGATCGGTCCTCTGGAGCTAAAAACCTGGCCGCGCACATGTTTCTCTCCGCTATCTATGATAAAATATTTACTTTACAGGGAGACCTTGGAATTTATAATAAAATTTTAGACTGAGCTACGCAAGCTGATTAAAAAGTGTAAAACAAAGAGAAAAGGGCAAAATAAATATATTTAAAATAAATAAATAAATAAATGCGTCTCAACTTCAGCCTTTTTCGGAAAAAAAAGCAAAGACTTTGCTCAAAAGTACGATGTTTCAGACTAAAAAGTTGTGCAGTTGTGAAACATAATGGTACATCGGTCTTGAGATTTAACAAACAAGTGTATTTGAAACTGCCGTCAGCATATTTCAGCTTCAGGAATACAGACGTAAATGACAGTACATTTACTTCTAAATATTTCCTTAAGCCCTTGAATCCTGCTTATACTTTTCGTTATGTATTGTTGTTTAGTTTATTGTAAAAGTGGTGTGTTCGGGCATTGTGCTTTGTTTGTTATGTGCATATGTCATTGTATTTTTATTTTTGTGCACAGATTGTAAAGCGCTTAGAGCTTCTGAGTAAGATTAAGCGCTATATAAATACTCATTATTATTATTATTATTATTATTTATGTAGATAACCAGGAAGGGGGATGCTCTTCTCCCGCGATATTTTCCAGATGTGCCTTCAACTTGCCGCAAGTTGCTGGCTCGGACTTTGTCGCAAGACTGTGCTAGACCAGCTACTATTCCCCGGCTACTGGTCGCAAGGTGGCCCAGCGCCTCTCCACACTCTGGTTCACATCTGTGGCGTCTGAACTGCACGCCTTAAAGCAGGAGAGATGTCAGTCAGGCTGAGTGACTTTGGCTTAAGTCAGGACTGACAGTGCATAAACAGATTTTCAGTCAGTTGAAGAACAAAGTGACGCGTCTGACAGACCATGCAAAAACTGTGTTTCATTGTTTTAAGGTTGCTGCTGCTGGTACATGCAAAAAATTGTTTTTCATTCCCAACAGCCTTATGGGAAAGGTCGGGTCTGTTGTTCTTCCTAGCACCCATCCACCCCAGTTCTTCCAAAGCTTTTCTCAGATTACTTTAGTGACAAAGTCAAAAGCAGCCGTGACAATATTGATAAATGTGCCGATGCTGGTATGAAAAACTGTCAATCTGTAGAGACCTCATTCAGGTCTGCCTCTGACACGTTTTTGTCCTGTAACAGAGAAATTTGTGCAAGAAACTATGATTAAGATGTTGCCTAAAATGTGTGACCTCGACCCTGTTCCCTTTTCTCTTCTGCTTGAAAGTTTGCAGTGAGATTGTGCCAGCCGTCACAGAAATTGTAAACCAGTCTCTTAAAACAGGTGTTGTCCCAGCATGTTTTAAAAGTGCCATTGTAAAACTTCTCTTAAAGAAGACCCCTCTTGACACAAATGATCTGAAAAATTATAGACCTGTATCTAACCTCACATTTTTTTCAAAATTATTACAGAAAATAGTTTTGTCACAGCTATTCGACCATATCAAAAGTAATAACCTCTGGCACGTTTTTTTCAATCCACCTACCACCCCAGTCACAGCACGCAGATGGTGTTGCTCACCGCCAGTGATGAAGATAATGTTTCTGTTCTGGCCCTTCTTGATTTGAGCGCTGCTTTTGACACGATAGATCACCAGATTCTCATTCAACGTTTAGACTGTTTTTGGCATCAAGAGTATCGCTTTACACTTTTTTTTAGTCTTACCTCTTTGGAAGAAAGCAAGTAGTGTCTGTGTTGGGAGTAGAGTCTGATCCCACTGAGCATGTGTACGGTGTTCCCCAAGGCTCTGTTTTGGGGTCGATCGTTTTCACATTGTATACCCAGCCTTTATCTAGTGTTATCAAATGTCACTCACACCATTTTTATGCTGATAACACAGCTGTGCAGTGCCCAACAAAAACATGTTAGTCAGATGTTCCAGTCTTTAAGAGTCCTGTGTCACAGACGTTCAGAATTGGACCACACAGAACACATTTCAAATGAATAGTTACAAAACTGAGGCCTTAACTGCCTTAAGATTTTCTTGTTCAACCTCCACTGATCTCCCAGACTCAGAGTTGGTCAGAACAGTATCCCCTTTTCTGAGTCGGCCCATAATCATGGTGTTATCTTTGACATTAGGCTGACCATGAGAGAGCATGTCAACAATGTTCCTTCTTTGAATTGAGGAAAATCAGTTCAATTCCACACCTTTGATTTTTGTAATTCCCTTTTGGCTGGTGTTCCTCAGAATCTCCTTGATAAACTTCAAAGAGTTATGAACTGTTCTGCCCGACTAATTTACAGAGTACCAAAACGTGAGCACATAACACCCTCACTTGTTGACCTGCACTGGCTGCCTGTATCTCAAAGAATTGTGTGCAAGATTTCTGTTATTTGCTACAATGTTATTACCGGTTCTGCTCCCCCATATTTGTCCGACCTGGTTCATATTTACACGCCTTCAAGATCCCTTCGTTCAAAATCAGACACGCATATTTTCAGGGTTCCTAGCCGAAAGAAGTCTAGCCAGGGCCAGCATGCCTTTTCTTTTTTCGGTCCAGTCACCTGGATTGACCTTCCAGCCCATGTTAGACAACTCTGTCTGCTTTTAAATCACTGCTCAAGACCTATCTGTTTTTTATGCGTATTGTTAGATGCATTTTCAGTGTGTTAGCAATCTTTGGCAGTGAGTAACTTGTAACGTTGTGTGTGTATCGCTCACACTGTATGTGTGTGTGAACTTTTGACATGTGTCACTTTAGTTTTTGTAACATTTATTGTCGTGTTTTCTTTCTTGTACTTTTTGTTCTGTGATTTTTTAGCACCATTCATTTGGAGGTTAAGCGCTACATAAATACATATTATTATTACTATTTTTAGCATAATCCCAACTAAAGAAAAATCTGTTGGTGAGACACAACAAAGTTTTTGAATCCTGTGCAAGTTCAGTCAGCCGGTAAAGTGTTCTGTGTCCATCACTAAAGGTCCTGCCATGTGCCTTTACTTTAGTTGTGTATGCTCAGTAAAGTAGGAAATCTCTCATTTGTTTACCATCACCCGACCGGTTACATATCTCACACCTTGACTGAATGGTGCACAGGTTCAAAGTGAACTTGTAATATATCTGAATATCTGAAAGAATTCAAGCTGTTTGTATGCTATGGGTTCTGTGGTTGGTTCCAGTAGGTTGCTTATGTTATCGTGTGTTCTGTTTGTTAATTGATAGTCATGGCGGCATGTCTTAAAAGCAGTCATAAAAAAAAGTAAAAGGAAAGATTTTACCACACGACTGAAGTAAGACAACTTAGCAAAGAAAGGGACATCAAACAATGTTTAAGGTAGTGTTTGTTTCCACTCACCCCCCCCCCCCCCACCCACCCCTAAAACAGATGTCACCCAATTCAAGAAATAAACAAGATGGGACTCCAGCCCAAAGTTGTTCCTATTCTTAAGCTTATGCTTCTGATCCATCTCCCTCTACCCTGCCTAAACCGCCCTCTGATCCAAACACAGCACACAGAAATAAAGACAGAGAGGCATGCGGCACTACACTCCATTCGTATGTTTTATGGGCTGGTGTAGTGAAGGAGAATAATAGCTCACCAGCAGCGAAATGATGTCACTATATTTAAGCTTCAAGAAATGATATCGTTAGTTCCACAACTAGAAATCATGTTTATAGTGAATATTGATGTTATACGTCACTTCTCAAAGTACGAAAATTTTACACATTAGAGGATCAAACGTTGCAATTTTCTAGCTGATTTTCATACCTAGAGCATACAGATCCAATTTGACCTAATCATAGGTCCTACCCGAGAGCTGGGACAATACACTGTTTATGAAAAATTGATTGATTGATTGATTGTACATTGCTTAACGTCCCGACAGCAACAAGGCTTTCTCAGGACGTGCCTGCACTGCTTGTGAAAAAAAAAACAACTAAACAGAACATTGAATGTATGTCGCCAGCCGGTCAAATACATTAAATAAACCTAACACATGGGGCCTAAATAAAGCTAAGACCATTTAGCAACACACATCCAATATCAAGAGCTACAGGCAGTGCAGACAGTAGGGAGAGTTTTAAAAAGGCAAATACAGGTGAATGGACCTCGGGTAGACAGAAACACATGCCCCAGAATAGAGAGAAAAACTCACCCTGTGGGGCTGACCAGGGTGACCCTGGGAACTAAAAAGTACCTAACCCCACCCAAGTCCCCCAGGGCAGACCCGGGTGGGGGGTTTATGAAAAATCATGCAGGTAAAAAAATAATAATAATGAGAAGATATTTTTTGTTCGGAAAAATATTCAACGTTCTGTTTACTGCTTTAAAAAATAACTCCGAAAAAGTGGTGCCACAAATGACAATTTTATCTAAATTGTACCCAACAGCCGAGACAAACTGTAGGCTTATGTAAACACCGTTTATGAAAAATCATTA
Organism: Semisulcospira habei; assembly: GCA_036245525.1. Classification (NCBI taxonomy): domain Eukaryota; kingdom Metazoa; phylum Mollusca; class Gastropoda; family Semisulcospiridae; genus Semisulcospira; species Semisulcospira habei. Next base: position 172,370,535 of record BTPG01000006.1, on the reverse strand, counting down.
ATAAGATTGATTTTTTTCGTTAAAAAAGATCCAGTTGTTTTCAGAATAGTTTGATTATCAATCAAAAAGTTAAAGAGGTACAATGCTGGTTAACGAACTCATTCAATGCCTTCCACTAATCAAGCTACATGTATGCAAAATATCTAGTATCAAGAAAAGCAAAGCCTTTATGGCTCGCATGTATGATCAATCCACACATCTGACAATAAGTAAAGGGATGGCTTCTGCAATAACAAAATCCATGTTTTCTTTCAAAATTTAATCAGTTTTCACACATCTGTGAACCCCCCATTACCCTTGACCTTTGTAGTATAGTAACTGAGAAAAAACATTTCTTGAATTCTTGTCAAAATATTAATTTTTCTCTAAAATGTATTTTTTCGAAAAATGCTTACAGATGACATTACTACTAGGAAGCTTCGCTTATCATATCAATTTTAGCCCCAAAACTTACTATGTTACTCTCCCAAGGGGAGGCAACCACTGGAATGCCGCTACTAGGGCATCCCCGAGTGGCCTCCCGCAATTACCGTATCCGGTGGTGCACTCACCCATTCCCGCCAGTATCTGAGGCTTAGTTCTAAGCGGCAAAGGGGGTAGGAGAGAGGGAATCCTGAGTAATGTCATTGATAAGTATTTTTCGATAAAATACATTTTAGAGAAAAATTAATTTATTTTTTTCAAAATCATTACCGATGACAATACTAATAGGAATTGCGAATAGGAGGCGGGTGCCGCATGTTTAGAACACCTCCCATTGCCTGCGCTGAGCGCGCACTATCGAGGCCCCTCCCTACGCGCCCACTCCTGACAAATTTAGCTAGGCGAACCTAAGGCACCTGAGGTGCCGGGAGGGAGTGCTACGCCGCTGAGATGTCCTCTGCCAGGCCAAGGTTAATGCGCTGGCCGGATAGGTCTCGTAGGTAAAGGAGGACGAGAGTAGACTCGATCCGCCAACCCACGAATGCCACAATATCCCTCTCTGCCCAATATCGGTCAACCGATGCTCACTGCCACTGTTCGGACTTCATGCCTTATAGCCCGGATGCGCATGGTTTGGCTTGCTCTGGCTGAGCTCTTGCATGGGCACTCGATCACCCATCTTAGCCAGAAGTAGCCTCGCGCTGGGACCATATATGGCGTTGAGGCGCGTCCCCTGGGTGGTGGATAGGGGGTCCCTCACGAGAGTGGTGCACCAAATGAAATAAGGTGCCGTGAACCAACATGGTCTAAGGGAAGGTGACCCCGACAGAAAACCCCTTGTCCTCCTAGTAAGGGGGTTGGGGGTTGGGCGTGGGGGTAGCTTCCCCACTCTGCAAATAAGGAAATAGCTACAAAAACGCTGACAAAAAGCAATTCCTTTCTTGGAGGAGGAAGGTTCTTCTACCAGAAGATTTATGACGTCCTGTGGTGAAAGCCGGAAGTCTTCGGAAGCCCCAGGACCGAGTCGCCTCTCTCTATCCAGGGACACAACCATGGGCACATGGAATGTCAAGACCATGTACCAGAGCGGCAAGGCCGCCCAGATAGCAGCGGAAATGCAAAAGTACAACCTTTCCCTGCTAGGTATCACTATAGTATCAGTGAAGCCAGATGGACGCAGACTGGCCAGAAAGGCTGTTAAGTGGGGAGATGATTCTGTATTCAGGTCATGAAGAGGAGAATGCCACCCATACAGGAGTAGCATTCATGTTGTCACCAGTGGCACAGAGAGCGCTGATGGGCTGGGAACTTCTTGGGCCAAGAATTATCACAGCAGCCTTTAGAACCAAGAAAAAGATCAAGCTGAACGTCATCCAGTTTTATGCGCCCACTAATGACAGTGACGAGGAAGAGAAACAAGAGTTCTATGACCGACACCAGAGTGCTGTGGACAAATGTGTGGAGCGAGACATCACCATCGTCTTCCCACACAGAAGAATACACAAAGGAACTTGGGTCTCACCTGACCATACTACAGAGAACCGATTAGACCATCTGCATTAGGTCAAGAGTACGACTGGGTGTCTAATGGTAAAATCTACACCCTCCCTCACAAAACCTGCTACAAAATTATCAGAAGTGGTCGGATCAAACTAAGGCATACATCATTTTGTAGGGAAATGGATAAGGTTTCCAGTGATACTAATCTTTGGGTGACCACAGAAGAATTTGGGACATTATCACAGTTTTTTTGACCAAATCCGAATTATAGCTTGAGAACAAAACGTGACACATTTTACACATGCTCCATGGAACTCAGATTTTCAAAGGCATGCTGCACTATGAAAAATCACTACTGTCACAAGATGTTTGCAATGTTGGCCTAAATTACCACTGAGGTGATGATTTTCTAGAGCAAGTTTCTTTTGTATAATTCACCATAATATAAGAGCCTGCTTGAACATAACACGTGTTGTAAATTTTGTCAGCAGAAATCATACCACTATAACAGATTTTGACAAATGGTTAATTATTAAAACTTATGTGTTATTTTGTAGAGTAGAGTATGTACTTTGTATTTATGATGAAAGGTTTGTGGTTCTTACATGTATGGAAAATCAAATGATCCAGTTTTGAAGATTTGTACGCAGAATGGTGTAAATGTTGAGTTATGTTCAAACAGTTTAGGCACTTATTTATCTCTACTAATCTGTTGTTTTTGCTGAAGACAACTGGTGTAGTCATTTATATCAAGGTTTTAAAGAGGATGCATGGGTGATAGATGAAAGAAACCCTTTACGAGGTCTACAGTATGCGTCCAAATTTTGGGTGTAAATTGTTATGTTCAAGCAGTCCAGCAAACTTTATAGATATATTATTTTCTTTTCACTTATTCTGCAATAATTCTATAGTAGGACTATACTTATTTAGACAAGACCTTGGTAGGCCCAAAAATACCTAATTTTGTTGAATTTAAATAATTTTATTGTATTTTTTTCTGCGTACTTACTTACTTACTTACGCCTGTCACCCCTACCCGGGTATAGGCCGTCGACGAGAGACCTCCAGCAACTCCTGTCCTGTGCTTCTCCTTCGATTCTACTCCAGGTGGTTCCCAGTCTCTTGATGTCTGCTTGGAGGTCTCGACGCCAGGAGTTTCTCGGCCTACCTCTTTTCCTCTTTCCCTGGGGGTTCCATGACAATGCCTGCCTAGTGATACTGGAAGCTGGCTTTCTCAGACTGTGACCGATCCATCCCCATCTTCTTCGCCCAATTTCATTCTCTGCTGTTATCTGCTCTGTTCTCTCCCAGAGTCTGACGTTGCTGATCTTCTCTGGCCAGTGGATTTTCAAAATTTTTCTAAGGCAACTGTTCATGAAGGTCTGTACTCTGTTGACTGTGGTTTTTGTCAATCTCCATGTCTCTGCTCCATATAGGAGAACTGCTTTTACATTGGAGTTGAAAATCCGGACTTTGGTGTGTTGTGACAGCTCTCTGGAACTCCACACTTTTTTCAACTGGAGAAAGGCTGCTCTGGCTTTACCGATTCGTGCTCTGACATCTGCATCAGTGCCGCCTTTTTTGTCTATGATGCTCCCGAGATAGGTGAAGGACTCCACCTCCTCCAACGGGGTGCCAGCAAGCAAGACTGGTTCTTCCCTGGTTGCGTTCAGCCTCATTGTCTTTGTTTTCTGTTTGTGAATGGTGAGGCCCACTTGGGACGAGATGTCAGCAAGCCTCGTGGTCTTGTCCTGCATTTGTTGATGAGTGTGGGACAGTAATGCCAAGTCGTCTGCAAAATCGAGGTCGTCAAGCTGTGTCCACAGTGTCCACTGTATTCCACTTCGTCTGTGCTCTGTGGTCATCTTCATGACCCAGTCTATGGCCAGTAGGAAGAGGAACGGAGACAGCAGACACCCCTGCCTGACACCAGTTCTGACCTGGAGCTCTCTGGTGAACTGCCCTTCGTGGATCACGCGACATGTCATGCCATCATAGCTGCTCTTGATCAGGCGGACGAGCTTTGTGGGTACACCGTAGTGTCGTAGGAGTTTCCACAGAGTCTCTCGGTCCACGCTGTCAAATGCTTTCTCATAATCCACAAAGTTGACGTACAGCGGGGAGCTCCACTCCAGAGACTGTTCCACGATGATGCGGAGAGTGGCGATCTGGTCTGTACATGATCGGTTCTTCCTGAATCCTGCTTGCTGGTCTCTCAGCTGGGGGTCAACGGAGCTCTTCATTCTTTCTAGGATGATCCTGTTGAAGACCTTTCCTGGTACTGACAGCAAGGTGATTCCTCTGTAGTTGGCACACTTGCTGAGGTCGCCTTTCTTGGGAAGCTTGATTAGGTACCCCTCCTTCCAGTCAGCCGGCATCACCTCCTCTTCCCAGATCTTTCAAACAGTGGGTACAGCATCTCAACTGTTGTCTCTAGGTCTGCTTTCAGAGACTCCGCTGGGATGCCATCTGGCCCTGCTGCTTTGCCATTCTTCAAAAATGCCACTGCTTTTCTGATCTCTTCCCGGCTGGGTCTGTCACAGCTGATGGGTAGGTCGGTCTCTGCCGGCTGGATGTCGGGGGGGTCGGGTGGGCTAGGTCTGTTCAGTAACTCTTCAAAATACTCGGCCCATCTGTCGAGTTGGTCTGCTCTGTCTGCAATAGGCTTGCCTTCTTTGTCTTTTACTGGTCTTTCTGTATGGCCATACTTACCCGACAATCTTCTGGTAATGTCGTAGAGCTGTTTCATGTTGCCGCTGCCTGCTGCCTTTTCTGCCTCTGCTGCCAGGCTGTCTGTGTAGGCCCTCTTGTCTGCCCTGATACTCCTCTTCACCTCGCGGTTGGCTTCCGAGTATTCCCCCTGTGCCCTTACTTTGGCTGCTCTCGTGCGACTGTTGTTGACCGCTGCTTTCTTCTGCTTCCTCGCTTCTATCTTCTTCAAGGTCTGTGCCGACAGCCAGTCCTTGTGATGGTGTTTCCTGAACCCTACAGTGTCTTTGCAGGTTGAGTTCAGCGCCTCTCTAACTGCCTTCCACTGCTGCTCTGTGGTGACCGCCTCCTCTTCATTTACTAGCTCCTGTAGCGCTTGAAACCGGTTGGACAGAATCAGTTTGAACTCTTCTCTAACTCCAGTTTCTCTCAGTAGGCCTACATTATAGCGCTGTCTTCTTGTTGTCTCTGTGCGGCTTTTCTTTAGCTTGAGCTTCATTCTTAAGGTAAGCAGATGGTGGTCTGAGGCGACATCTGCTCCCCTCCTCACTCGAACATCTTGAAGGGATCTTCTGAATTTCTTGCTAATGCAGATATGGTCTATTTGGTTCTCTGTTGTATGGTCAGGTGAGACCCAAGTTGCTTTGTGTATTCTTCTGTGTGGGAAGATGCTGCCTCCAATGACAAGTCGGTTTAGAGCACAAAAGTCTACAAATCTCTCCCCGTTCTCACTCATCTCCGAGCCTAGTCCCTGTCTCCCCATCACCTCTTCGTATCCGGTGTTGTCCTCCCCTATTTTGGCATTAAAATCGCCCATGACGATGGTGATGTCTCGCTCCGCACATTTGTCCACGGCACTCTGGAGTCGGTCGTAGAACTCTTGTTTCTCTTCCTCGTCACTGTCATTGGTGGGCGCATAACACTGGATGACGTTCAGCTTGAGCTTTTTCTTGGTTCTAAAGGCTGCTGTTATAATTCTTGGCCCAAGAGGTTCCCAGCCCATCAGCGCTCTCTGTGCCACTGGTGACAGCATGAGTGCTACTCCTTCTGTATGGGGGGCATTCTCCTCTTCATGACCTGAATACAGAATCATCTCCCCACTTAACAGCCTTTTCTGGCCAGACTGCGTCCATCTGGCTTCACTGATGCCTAGCAGGGAAAGGTTGTACTTTTGCATTTCCGCTGCTATCTGGGCGGCCTTGCCGCTCTGGTACATGGTCTTGACGTTCCATGTGCCCATGGTTGTATCCCTGGATAGAGAGAGGCGGCTCGGTCCTGTGGCTTCCGAAGACTTCCGGCTTTCACCACAGGACGTCATAAGTCTTCTAGTAGAAGAACCTTCCTCCTCCAGGAAAGGAATTACTGTTAGTCTTTTCGTCGGCGTTTTTGTAGCTATTTCCTTTTTTGCAGGGTGGGGAAGCTAACCCCACGCCCAACCCCCTTACTAGGAGGACCAGGGGTTTTCTGTCGGGGTCACCTTCCCTTAGACCATGTTGGTTCACGGCACCTTATTTCATTCGGTGCACCCCTCTCACGAGGGACCCCCTATCCACCACCCAGGGGACGCGCCTCAACGCCGTATGGTCCCAGCGCGAGGTTTTTTCTGCGTGCTGGCGTGTAAATGTTATGTTCAAACCAGTATGCACATTTTGTTGTTGTTGAAGGGTACATTTTGTTGCAAATCATATAGTAGATGATGCCAACACATAAAAATAGGTATGCACATCCTGGTACACAACACATTTGAAACTCTTTTCAAATTTTCCTCATGAACATAACTTGACACAACTTTGTGGGATGTAAAGTTATGTTCAAACATTTATCACCTAAAATCACTTTATATAAAAAACTACCAATAGCAGAAAGATGCCATTTACTTTTTTTTTATAATAATAAAGCATGTGATACCTTCTAGGATAAACATTTCTTTGTTTTTTGTTTGTACATAACTTTACACCATCAGTACATCACATGCACTGTGTAAAGTTACGAACAAACACCAATTTCATTTCTTTGGCCGTCCTGCAATAAAGTAGGTAAGATAACCAGATAAATCTATAAAATATGAATTTCAAGACCTATACAATTTTAGTGACTGCAAAACAAGATAATGTTACAGCTATTGCTCATGAACATAACTCTACGTCGTGTCATGTTACGTTCATGCAATGATTACATTTCCCGTTGTGCACTGAAATTTGTGCATTAACCTTTATGCATGCACTATCTTAATAATTTATCATCACAAACAGCTTTCAAATCTGCACCTTTACTTTTGTGCTTTAGAAAATGGTCTTTTGTCGTCATGTTATGTTCAAACACGCCATGTCATTATTTTTTACCTTACTATTTCATGTTTTTGTCATGAAATCATGTTAGTGCAAATGTCATTCTTCTTTTGTACACTACAGGCTATCAACAAATTTCTAAATAATTCTACTTGTCAAGTTACAAGGCAAATGTGTGAATGTGACCGTGTAAAGTTATGTTCATGCATCCTGTTTTCTGTCTTTTTGCTACTGTTTATGTAATAATGATGGACTAACAAATGAAATTTTACCAGAACAGTATGCACACTGCTTATAGGTGAAAGCAGGCTTGATGATAGTGTCTTCTTTAGAGACTTCTCTTGAATAATCTTAAGATTTTTCCTGTGTGCAAGTCAGAAGGTGTAAAGTTATGTACAAACACTTGAAAAGTTGCAACAGCCCTCTTTGAAAATCACATAAACATAATGCATAGCATTTATATGGCGTAGCATTTATATGGCGCATTTCTCATATTTATAATATAACTCAATGCGCAGAATGTAGCCGCGAACTGAACCCAACAAGCACGCTCACGTGAATCACACGCATTCACTCATACACTGACGGTACGTAAACACAGAACATTCACGTGGTGCTAAGGGCAAGCCCAAGCGAGCTACACGGTATTTGGAAATCGTTTTGTATTTGAAATTTTATTAAGTTGGCTGAAACTGATACCAAAGTGGAGGGGGAGGAAGAGCCGGAGTACCCGGAGAAAGAACCCCCGACGGTCCGCCCGAATTAACGGTGACACTTACTACAGGAGAAAAATCCGACGCCGGAATCCGGTTAGTTAGTTAGTTATTTGGGTTTAACGCCGAGCAGGCAACTAAGGCCATCTCACGGCGGGAAGGGTAAAAATCTGGTCAGCCAGACTAAAAGAAAGGTCTTAAGACATGATGTAAATATACCTTAAAAATATGTCAGGCTAAAATGTCGCACAGGTCTTTAAAGAAAACGTCGGAAGACTCTCAAAAAGGTCAAAATAATAAAAACATCATAATCTATAACGCTCAAATCTTATTAAAAATATGGCACTCTCTCAGAAAACTGAAGATCTTGTCCGGGGGCACATCCCGGAACAAAACCTTCAAGGAGTCTGCTGTGAAATGTTTATACCTTGTGTCGATTAGATCAGCACAAGACAACAAAAAATGTTGAACAGAGTACTGCTCGTCGCAGGCATAACACCATGGACGCTCCTCCTGTTTAAGTAAATAAGAGTGCGTAACATACGTGTGGCCGATGTGGAGCCGAGCCAGGACAGTCTCCTCACGGCGGCAGCCGCAGCGATAAGGTAGACCATCGGACAACTTAGGAAGGGCTTCAATTGCTTCATGCAGCTTGTTAGCTTCCTCTTTGTCCCACTCGGACTGCCACTCACGGGCTATGTACGCACTAGCCACATGTCTAAAATCACTATAAACAGTCTGTGTGTCAGGGACAGGGTCATTGCGGGCATCGTTGGCAGCAGAATCTGCGATCCTGTTGCCCTCGATGCCCACATGCCCTGGCACCCAAATAAAAATGATATCATAATATTCCTTAATCAAGTCCGCGTGGAGCTCTCTGATCTGCACCAGCAGTGGGTGGTCATTTCCCGTGCCCTGAAGGGCCTGCAGGGCAGAAAGAGAGTCAGACAGAATCAGGAAGTTCCTTTCTCTAGATCGATAAGCATGCCTGAGTGCCAGCAGAACCGCCTGCAGTTCCGCACTAAATACAGATGAGTGGTCTGGGAGGCGGTGCTTAAATGGGCGTCTAGGATGGCGAGAGGACACTGCGGCCGCAGCCACTCTCCCATCCTCAGACTTTGACCCATCGGTATAGATGCGACAATAGCCAGGAAAAATTGAAAGCAGTTCATTGAGGCTCTGTTGGTATATGGCTGGTGGAGTAGAGTCTTTCTTGTGGGCAGTCAAGTCCAGCAAGATGTCAGGAACTGGTAAGAGCCAAGGTGGAGTGATGTGTTGCAGGGATTCCAAAACTCTGTCCAGGTCCAATCCGGCCGCCTGCAGATGAGGTCGGACACGGAAAGAAAGTGGACGGACAGCTCCCGGATGGGTATCGTAAATCTCTGCAAACGATGGTTTAAAAACACAATCATAGGCAGGATTGTCTGGATGGGCCTTCAGTTTCAGAACGTAGCTGAGCATGAGGCGGATGCGGCGGAGCTTGAGAGAAGGCTCCCCTGCCTCGGCATACAGACTAGGAACTGGAGACGTCCTGAAGGCCCCAAGACATATCCGCAGACCCTGATGGTGAATTGTGTTCAGACGCTGTAGCACAGACTTGGAAGCTGAGCCATACACCACAGAGCCGTAATCCAGTTTGGACCGAACAAGGGCCCGGTACAGACGAAGTAAGACAGTACGGTCCGCACCCCAGTCAGTACGACCGACGACACGAAGAATGTCGAGAGCCTTCTGACAACAGGTTCTAAGGTAATTAATATGGTTGCGGAAGGTAAGTCTTTTGTCAAAAATGACCCCCAGAAACTTTGCCTCCTCGGCCACCTTAATTGGCACTCCAGCAATGCTCAGGCTAGGTTCTGGAAAAAATTTCGTCTGGTTAGTAAAATGCACACAAACAGTCTTGGAGGGCGAGAACTTGAATCCATTGAGAGACACCCACCGCTGGATGCGATCAACGCACAGCTGCAAGCGCCTCTCAAGGGACGCAAGTCCTCGACCACGTGCGCACAAAGCAAAGTCGTCAACAAACAAAGAGCATTCAGAATCATCCTTGACGGCCTTTACAATGTTATTAATTTTAATACTAAATAAAACAGGAGATAGAATGCTGCCCTGTGGGACACCCATCTCCTGTTCAAAGGAGTCGGAGAGGGTGGAGCCCACACGGACATGGAACGACCGGTTAGTCAAAAAATTGTGAATAAAAACGGGCAGGTGCCCTTTAAAACCCATGTCCAACAAGTCAGACATTATGTCATACTTCCAGGTAGTGTCATACGCTTTCTCAAGATCGAAGAAAATTGCATAGACATGCTGCTTGTTGACAAAAGAATCTCGAATAAATGATTCAAAGCGGACTAAATGGTCAGTTGTACTACGGAAGCGCCGGAAACCGCACTGGAGGTCTGTGAGGAGACCCTGTGACTCAAGATGCCACACCAGGCGGGCGTTGACCAGGCGCTCCATAGTTTTACATAAACATGATGTCAAAGCGATAGGCCGGTAGTTGCCCGGGTCGGAAGGATCCTTACCCGGCTTGGGGATCGGTACAACCTCAGCCTGGCGCCAAGACGGCGGAAAATGACCAGTTCCCCAGATATGGTTAAAGGCCTTGAGAAGTACAAGGAGTGACCTCTCAGGCAGATGCGCTAGGAATTGATAGTGGACGGTATCTAGGCCAGCAGCAGAGTCATTACATTTCTGCAAAGCTTGCTGCAATTCTGATAATGTAAACGGGACATTATAGTCTTCTGAGTTATCGGACTTAAAATCACAAATACGAGACTCTCGCTTCTCCTTCTCTCTCTGGAAGAAAGGTGAATAATGCTCCGTTGAAGAATTATGGGCAATGGTGGAGGCAAGCAAATTGGCCACAGCTTTTTTATCTGTAACCAAACTGGCACCATCTCTAAGATGGCCAACAGAAGCCGAGCCACCTCTGCCCCTAATTCTCCGAACAGCCTTCCATACTTTCTGGGACGGAGTCCGAGAAGTTAAAGATGAGACGAAGCGTCTCCAGGAAGCACGGCGTTCACGTTTAAAAATGTAACGGGCTTTCGCCCTCTGTCTTTTAAAGGTTAAAATATTTACTTGCGACGGATTACGGAAAGCACGTCGCTGAGCAGATTTGCGCGCTATTTGGGCCTTGCGGCACTCTTCGTTGAACCATGGTACTCTCAGCTTTCCAGGGACTGATGCGGAAGTTTTAGGGATGGTTTCACCCGCTACGTCCAACAAAATAGTAGTAAAAGAAGAAATAGGTTCTTCAGATGACATGACCACCTCCTCTGTAAGACGAGACTGACAGAGGGAGGCGAACAGAGGCCAGTTAGCTTTCTTAAGATTCCAGCGCCCCACCGGCGGATCCTCCCCACAGCTGACCGATGACAGGACTACTGGGAAGTGGTCACTACCACACAGGTCATCGTGAACCTTCCAGTCAAAGTCCAGCATGAGAGAAGGATCACACACAGTGAGGTCTAGAACAGAACTAGATCCTGAACCTGGGTTAGAGTATGTAGGTGAACCATCGTTAAAGACACATAGGTTAAGTTGAGAAAAAACATCTTCTAACATCTGACCTCTGCCATCATAGTGGTCACTACCCCAAAGGTGAGCGTGACCGTTAAAATCCCCCATGAGAATAAAGGGAGGGGGCAGTTGATCAACTAAATTAAAAAAATCATTACTACAGACCCGCAGGGATGGTGGCAGGTAAATACTGCATTAGTGCATATAGTTATGGTCTTCTTCAAGGTAACCCGAGCTGCGACAGCCTGAAGACAGGTGTCGATGCTAACGGGGCTACATAAAATTTGGCTACTAATGAGAAGAGCCACTCCACCCGAGCGCCTCTCCGAATCAGAGCCTTTATGTATAGCGTTAAAACCATTAAAGGACACAGGGTCAGATGTCTTCAGGTAAGTCTCCCGAAGAGATATTACTGAGGGGTTATAGCACTTGACTAAAAGACGTAATTCCTCAAAGTTAGCTTGAAAACCACGACAATTCCACTGAAGCAGAGAGTCCATGATTATGTCTTATCTGGGGGTGCGGAGTTTTTCCCCCCTTTTTCCTTTGCCTTGGAAGGAGTCGGAGAAACAGAGGGGGGCCGGCTCCCGGGCCTCCTCTGGTTCTTAGGAGATGAAGGGGTTGGAGCTGCCGCAGCATCGGCAACTTCCACTCCCTCCATCTGCTCCTCCAATGCAGCATATTTGTTTTGAAGGGGGACATCAGTGTTCCCCTTCTGGGCCCGTGCGCACGGCGGTCCCATAGATTTCTTTGACTTCTGGTCCTGGGCAGCGTTCCTGCCGCTAGAGTTAGCGGCCTTAGAAGGCTGACCAGAGCCAGAAACCTTTGGTGTTGACAAACTAGCAGGTTTGGGTGGGGGCTGAGGCTTAGGGGCAGCAGAAGGCGGTGCCACCGGACCGGTAGCGTCCGCCCTCTGCGTTCCCTGGCTCCTCGTCACCACCGGAGGAGGGTTACTCTCCAGGGGTGAGAGGATCCGAGGCTCCGCCCCCAACCAAGAAGATGGGGTTTGACAAGAGAAGTCTTTGGTGGGGCGCTTGCCTGCCACCGCAGCACTGAAAGTATACACAAAGTTGTTATTTGAGTTTGGCGCCGCCTCAGCTGCACCAGGACCGTCAACCAGTTTTTTTGCGTCCGCAAAGGACAGCCCCTTCTCCACACGCACCTGCTGAATCCTGCACTCGGAGATCCAACGAGGGCACTTCTTGTCCGAAGCCATATGCGCCCCCTGGCAATTCACACACAGGGGGATGGCTGTGCAGGACTCAGCAGAGTGTCCGGGCTTAGTGCAACGGGCGCATAGAGCCTCTGCCTGGCGGCATGTCTTCTGCCCATGGCCATACTTTTGGCACTTAAAGCACCGAAGGGGGAGAGGGACGTACTTTTTCACTTTTAGGGAGTAGTAACCTCCCCAGATGGTAGTAGGAGCTGTGGGGTTGCCAAACGTCAGGATGATGGTAGGGAGACGGATCTCCCTACCACCTCGTTTGGAAATGAAGCGCCTGACGTAGGTCACCCCCTGTGACTTAAGGTTCCGTACAAGTTCATCTTCAGACAGTTCGGCAATTGCTTGATCTTTAATCACTCCTCTAGAGGAATTCATTGTTTTGTGGGGAGTGACCTCCACTGGAGTGTCTCCGATGGAGGAGAGCCTCAGTAGCCCATTGGAGTGTGCCCGGGTACGGCACTCTACCAACAAGTCACCAGACCTGAGGCGCTGGGCCTCAGGCCTGCCAACACGGCTCCTGAGGGTCTCCCCTACCAGGAAAGGGTGCAGCTTTGAAACAGGCTTCTCTTTAACTTTGCTGTGGATAATGAGAAAGCGAGGCCAGGCGGCCGACGCCTGAGGTGTCGCTTCCTCACAGTCAGTCACTATCGTTCTCAATGACAATGTCGGCAGCTATGTGCCGCTTTGGTGCTAGTTTTGGTTTTTTGATATTTTCCATATTATAGTATGATAGATATTCATCCCCCGGGGGTCCCCGCCCGCCACCGAGCCCAACAAGGGAAAGTGCAACTGTCGGCGGGTCTCCAGCCGACGCACAATGGAGACTGCCCGAAAGATATACTCAAGGGGGTAAGCCTGATTGAACCGTTTGAGCCACCGCCTTCTATCACACTGTTGAATACAGGGGAATACTGGCGTAAAGCACCTAATCAGCATCAGAGGCTATAGCATGGTGCTCCGTATAACAACCCGCATGTCAACAGGGGGATAGGGCTCGACGTGACAAGAGCCGATTGACTAGGCCGGTACGACTAGCCTCCCGTTTAGGCAGAAGTCAAGGCCAAAGTGGAGTGTTTCAGCCACCAGGATCCTCTTCTCCCCCGACACGGGTCTCCAAGCACGGCAAACACTTGGGATCCAAAGGACCAAAAGCTCACGCATATTTTTAAGGACCAATCCAACATGGTAAGACCTGGGTAAGCACAGCTCCTTAAAAACCGGACCAGTGAAAAAGACTGAACAACATATCTGCTGACATCAAGTCCTTACTTACTTACTTACGCCTGTCACCCCTTCCCGGGTATAGGCCGTCGACGAGAGACCTCCAGCAACTCCTGTCCTGTGCTTCTCCTTCGATTCTACTCCAGGTGGTTCCCAGTCTCTTGATGTCTGCTTGGAGGTCTCGACGCCAGGAGTTTCTCGGCCTACCTCTTTTCCTCTTTCCCTGGGGGTTCCATGACAATGCCTGCCTAGTGATACTGGAAGCTGGCTTTCTCAGACTGTGACCGATCCATCCCCATCTTCTTCGCCCAATTTCATTCTCTGCTGTTATCTGCTCTGTTCTCTCCCAGAGTCTGACGTTGCTGATCTTCTCTGGCCAGTGGATTTTCAAAATTCTTCTAAGGCAACTGTTCATGAAGGTCTGTACTCTGTTGACTGTGGTTTTTGTCAATCTCCATGTCTCTGCTCCATATAGGAGAACTGCTTTTACATTGGAGTTGAAAATCCGGACTTTGGTGTGTTGTGACAGCTCTCTGGAACTCCACACTTTTTTCAACTGGAGAAAGGCTGCTCTGGCTTTACCGATTCGTGCTCTGACATCTGCATCAGTGCCGCCTTTTTTGTCTATGATGCGACATCAAGTCCTAATCCTGGACAAAGATGGCACCCGTCTGCTAGCCCACTCAGTCAGGGACCGAGTGGACTACCCACCCACGCCACGTGGAGGCCGGTGCCGGGTAGGCCCCGGAATCCGGAATCAAACCTCGCACCTTTAGCATTGGTGGCAGGCGCCTTAACCACTGTTTTATATAATGGCTGTGCTTGTGAGTGGGATTGGTATGCATACTTATTTTTTCCCAAGAGTTTGTGATTTGCCCTTGTGAGACCAAAAATATATTTGCTGAAGGTGTAAAGTTATGTTCAATCTTGTCAATGTAATTGAATTTGTGCCAAATCTCGGCTCAGTTTGTAAAAAATTACTTATTTTCTATTGGAATAGTTAACAGCAGATAAAAGTCATATAGTGTAGTCATTTTTAGCTTACAGAAGCTGTATTAGATTGCATGAGATAAAAAATGAGAATAACATTGAAGGTGTATTGAACAACTTTGTCAGTATTCAGAACTATGTAAACATTTTTTCAATGGGCTTTTGCATTTAAATTATAGACTTGTTTCTGTGCATTTAGCATAATATTTTAAAATTAGTTCTCCAAGTAGAAAATAAAAATTAGTGGCTTTTGGAAATTATGGTGTAAAGTCATGTTCAAACAGTTTTTATGACGTAAAAGGTTGCATTTTCCACTAACACACTTTATTTATAGACATACCATTTATTCTGGTTGGGGGACATACTTTGAAACATACAAATTAAAAAAATTGCTTACAGTTTGTGCTTGTTGTGAAGTGTTAAATGTGTGACATTGTAAATGTTATGTTCAAACTTTAAACTTCAAAGTTCAATAACAACCAAACTGCAAATAACATAAAAATTTTACTTAGTGTCAATGTTTATGTATGCAAAGGTACATCAGATTAATATGACATATTAAAATTATTTTGCTTTTGAAAATGCAGGGTGCTTGTCACACCATTTGGACACCCAGTCGTACTCTTGACCATTAGCAAGAAATTTAAAAGATCCCTTCAAGATGTTCGAGTGAGGAGGGGAGCAGATGTCGCCTCAGACCACCATCTGCTTACCTTAAGAATAAAGCTCAAGCTAAAGAAAAGCCGCACAGAGACAACAAGAAGACAGCGCTATAATGTAGGCCTCCTGAGAGAGACTGGAGTTAGAGAAGAGTTCAAACTGGTGCTGTCCAACCGGTTTCAAGCGCTACAGGAGCTAGTAAATGAAGAGGAGGCGGTCACCACAGAGCAGCAGTGGAAGGCAGTTAGAGAGGCGCTGAACTCAGCCTGCAGACACTGTAGGGTTCAGGAAACACCATCACAAGGACTGGCTGTCGGCACAGACCTTGAAGAAGATAGAAGTGAGGAAGCAGAAGAAAGCAGTTGTCAACAACAGTCGCACAAGAGCAGCCAAAGCAAGAGCACAGGAGGAATACTCGGAAGCCAACCGCGAGGTGAAGAGGAGTATCAGGGCAGACAAGAGGGCCTACACAGACAGCCTGGCAGCAGAGGCAGAAAAGGCAGCAGGCAGCGGCAACATGAAACAGCTCTACGACATTACCAGAAGACTGTCGGGCAAGTATGGCCATACAAAAAGACCAGTAAAAGACAAAGAAGGCAAGCCTATTGCAGACAGAGCAGACCAACTCGACAGATGGGCCGAGTATTTTAAAGAGTTACTGAACAGACCCGGCAGCCCACCCGACCCCTTAGACATTCAGCCAGCAGAGACCAACCTACCCATCAGCTGTGACAGACCCAGCCGGGAAGCGATCAGAAGAGCAGTGGCACTTTTGAAGAACGGCAAAGCAGCAGGGCCAGATGGCATCCCAGCGGAGGCTCTGAAAGCAGACCTAGAGACAAGAGTGGAGATGCTGTACCCACTGGAAAGATCTGGGAAGAGGAGGTGATGCCGGCTGACTGGAAGGAGGGGTACCTAATCAAGCTTCCCAAGAAAGGCGACCTCAGCAAGTGTTCCAACTAAAGAGGAATCACCTTGCTGTCAGTACCAGGAAAGGTCTTCAACAAAATCATCCTGGAGAGAATGAAGAGCTCCGTTGACCCCCAGCTGAGAGACCAGCAAGCAGGATTCAGGAAGAACTGATCATGTACAGACCAGATCGCCACTCTCCGCATCATCGTGGAACAGTCTCTGGAGTGGAGCTCCCCGCTGTACGTCAACTTTGTGGATTATGAGAAAGCATTTGACAGCGTGCACCGAGAGACTCTGTGGAAACTCCTACGACACTACGGTGTACCCACAAAGCTCGTCCGCCTGATCAAGAGCAGCTATGATGGCATGACATGTCGCGTGATCCACGAAGGGCAGTTCACCAGAGAGCTCCAGGTCAGAACTGGTGTCAGGCAGGGGTGTCTGCTGTCTCCGTTCCTCTTCCTACTGGCCATAGACTGGGTCATGAAGATGACCACAGAGCACAGACGAAGTGGAATACAGTGGACACTGTGGACACAGCTTGACGACCTCGATTTTGCAGACGACTTGGCATTACTGTCCCACACTCATCAACAAATGCAGGACAAGACCACGAGGCTTGCTGACATCTCGTCCCAAGTGGGCCTCACCATTCACAAACAGAAAACAAAGACAATGAGGCTGAACGCAACCAGGGAAGAACCAGTCTTGCTTGCTGGCACCCCGATGGAGGAGGTGGAGTCCTTCACCTATCTCGGGAGCATCATAGACAAAAAAGGCGGCACTGATGCAGATGTCAGAGCACGAATCGGTAAAGCCAGAGCAGCCTTTCTCCAGTTGAAAAAAGTGTGGAGTTCCAGAGAGCTGTCACAACACACCAAAGTCCGGATTTTCAACTCCAATGTAAAAGCAGTTCTCCTATATGGAGCAGAGACATGGAGATTGACAAAAACCAAAGTCAACAGAGTACAGACCTTCATGAACAGTTGCCTTAGAAGAATTTTGAAAATCCACTGGCCAGAGATGAGAGAAGATCAGCAACGTCAGACTCTGGGAGAGAACAGAGCAGATAACAGCAGAGAATGAAATTGGGCGAAGAAGATGGGGATGGATCGGTCACAGTCTGAGAAAGCCAGCTTCCAGTATCACTAGGCAGGCATTGTCATGGAACCCCCAGGGAAAGAGGAAAAGAGGTAGGCCGAGAAACTCCTGGCGTCGAGACCTCCAAGCAGACATCAAGAGACTGGGAACCACCTGGAGTAGAATCGAAGGAGAAGCACAGGACAGGAGTTGCTGGAGGTCTCTCGTCGACGGCCTATACCCGGGTAGGGGTGACAGGCGTAAGTAAGTAAGTATTGACTGGGTCATGAAGAGGACCACAGAGCACAGACGAAGTGGAATACAGTGGACACTGTGGACACAGCTTGACGACCTCGATTTTGCAGACGACTTGGCTTTACTGTCCCACACCCATCAACAAATGCAGGACAAGACCACAAGGCTTGCTGACATCTCGTCCCAAGTGGGCCTCACCATCCACAAACAGAAAACAAAGACAATGAGGCTGAACGCAACCAGGGAAGAACCAGTCGTGTTGGCTGGCACCCCGTTGGAGGAGGTGGAGTCCTTCACCTATCTCGGGAGCATCATAGACAAAAAAGGTGGCACTGATGCAGATGTCAGAGCATGAATCGGTAAAGCCAGAGCAGCCTTTCTCCAGTTGAAAAAAGTGTGGAGTTCCAGAGAGCTGTCACAACACACCAAAGTCCGGATTTTCAACTCCAATGTAAATGCAGTTCTCCTGTATGGAGCAGAGACTTGGAGATTGACAAAAACCAAAGTCAACAGAGTACAGATCTTCATAAACAGTTGCCCTAGAAGAATTTTGAAAATCCACTGGCCAGAGAAGATTAGCAACATCAGACTCTGGGAGAGAACAGAGCAGATAACAGCAGAGAATGAAATTGGGCGAAGAAGATGGGGATGATTGGTCACAGTCTGAGAAAGCCAGCTTCCAGTATCACTAGGCAGGCATTGTCATTGAACCCCCAGGGAAAGAGGAAAAGAGGCAGGCTGAGAAACACCTGGCGTCGAGACCTCCAAGCAGACATCAAGAGACTGAGAGCCACCTGGAGTAAAATCGAAGGAGAAGCACAGGACAGAAGTCGCTGGAGGTCTCTCGTCGACGGCCTATACCCGGGGAGGGGTGACAGGCGTAAGTAAGTAAGCCAGAAGGAGATTATCTGTGCCGATATGCCTCGTCTGCCCGGAGCCAAGGGCAGGAAAAACGTCGCGAGCGTCCTAGTCATAGCGGCTTAGATCTGCGCAGGCACACTTAAGGGCCCTGAAAGGAGTCCCGTGACTGAATCGTCACCCTAAGGGGTCAGATGATTACGACTTGTGGGGCTGATGCTGGAAAGCGGTTCTTTGCCAAGAAGGCAGGGTCCGTAAGCACAGCTCTGTAATGACCCATAGGTGCTTCGTTGGAGACAAGAGGGACGTACCGAAGGCACGTATCTCACTAAAACAGGAGCTGTGGCAAGTGCAAACCGGAAGCAGGTCTTCCTGGTAAGGTCTCCCAACGCACTAATGGTAGAAGCTTGAATCTCTCGCGCAGAGCCCGGTGAGCACCCAGGAGAGGTCCCAGCGCGGAACCAATGAAAGAGAGGCCTGCCGCTGCAGATCAAAGGGACATCAGATCTGCCAAGTCGTAGCACGCTCCCGGATGTGACCTTCCCAGCTTCAGTAAGTGTATGCCCCCATCGCCAGGTAAACCCGGAAGGTGACGGGCGCTAAGTTCTGCCTGAAGAACCATCCCACGAAGAACGCGGCCAAATGGGGTTGGTAAGGTCCGTGGGGGAAAAACCCTCCGTCGCGCACCAAGACTGGAGAATGCGCCACTTACCTTCGTAGACATAACGAAAGGAGCTCCTCCTGGCTGCAGAGCTCGCTTCCACCATAGCTCCCGAAAAGCCTCTAGCAGAGAGGGAATGCTGGACAATCCACGGGTAAAACATCAGTACCTCTGGGCACGGGTGAAACAGCTGTTGCCTTGGCTGCTCGAGCATCATACTCACCGCGAAAGGAACCCGCGAAGGGTCCATCGCAAGATTCAAGAGATAGGCGGTCCAACTCTTGGACCAGCTGAATGGAGCCAGTAGTCTCAGTACTGTATTCCTGTCCCTGCGCTCCTGCATAACTCTGGCCCCAGCACAGTGAGCAGCATGCTTACATCAGGGGTCCGTCACCCGGGATAGAGAGCGCGACTACGGTCCAGGCTCGCGGATCCGGAACGGAGGAGATGCACGGAGGAAGCCTGTAGTTCCATCCTTGACAAACAGACCGACCAACAGCAATTCCCCAACGCGGGCAGAGTAGCTGGAAGATATCTGGCCATCGCGACCACTCCAAGTGTAAATCTGGCCTCGACGAGAGAGAGAGTCTGCTAGAACAACAAGATGTCCCGGAATGTCGGAGAGCCCTAGCACATTCCTTTGCCGCAGCGCTTCATCTCCATCCAGTTGAAGTGTCTGCCTTGGGGATGACGATCCACTGCCGAGCTTAGCAGGCCTAACAGTCGAAGCCCAAGTGTAAGGCTCCGAGAGATGTTCCTACTCTGCACTGAATTCGTCCTACTGGAAGTCCTACTCGAACAGGACGGTCAAGAATTCCATACCTCGCTGGACAACCGGCGTGAAGGTACCACGTCGGACCTGCCTCCATAGACTATGAAGCCTAGGCAACGAAGTATCGCCCGCAGGACATCTCTGCCGGCCTCCAAGTGCTCGCCAACTGGTTCTGTAACAGTAGGTCATCCAGGTGTATATAAGTCAGGCTATACGCTGCTGGCAGGAACCTTGACATCACCCTGTCTACCCTCCTGGTCAAGACCCACGGATTGAGGTAGTCCGAATGGTAGAGCCCGAACTGGGCATTAACCCGCGAAGGGCGAAGCGCCGCGATGCCAAAAGGAGGGGCAAATGCAGACACGCGTCCACTAGGTCAAGACTCACTGCGAAGTCCTGGAGACGCACCGCCACCCTAAGTGCTCTGTCTGTCTCTATCCTGCAGTGTGATGCAGAAAAGAACTTGTTTAGGGCCGACAGGTCGATGATTGGCCACCATTCCCCACCAGTTTGGGTAGGAGGAAGAGTCGACTGTCAACTCAATGCAGTGGGGTCGGAACGCAGAACCACCTCTATGGTCTACTACTGTAAGGTCCTGCAACGCTGTCGTCATGTCCAATCTCCCGGTACTCGCGTCCACAGGAAGAGCGCGTCAATGGTGTGGGGAGGAGACTGGATAGAGCTCCCCAGGCCCTTCGTAACCGTCGACAGAATCCAAGCGTCATCCGTAAACAGCTGTCGCCCCGCGAAGCTGGTCTCCCCCTGAGCGGAGACCTCCAGACGCTAAACTAACGACTGTGTTGCCACCTCCAGGAACCCCGTTCACACCAGCGAGAAGCGGATACAGGAAGACTCTTGTTCCATCGTCATGTCAGTGAATGCTGGCTGTGCCATGCCTGCACCAACGCGCCCTTGTCCACCGCTGGGAGGGCACCTGCATATCAATGCCGGTGGAAGTGAATCCATCCTATCTGGTCAAAAGTGCCTGAGAAGAACACCTGCTCTCCAAGATGTCCGCACGCAGGTGTGCCGAAAACGCCTCCGCTAGGTCCCGAAAGCCTGTCGGTTGAGGAAGAGAATTGTAGTGCTTGGCTGCCGTGGTGCGAAGACCAACGCCGTGGCCATACTTACCAAATGCGACGACGGGGGGCAGCGCTCCGGCGGGAGAAGGATGCGAAGAGACAGGACGCCTCGCCCAACTAGGTGTGCAAGTCGGAACTGCATCCATAAACACGATGTAGAGTGATGCCTGCCAACGAAGTGAAGTCGGTCGGTCAACGTCCTCTCCCAATGCTGACACCTAGTCCTACAAAGGTAGACTGCACACCTCTTCGTCGTCTGCCGCACGCTGAGAAGTGGCTGCCACTGCCGGTCCTAGGACCGAGCCGTCAGTGTCACAGAGATGCCGCCTCCGTCCATCAACTGTCATCCCACTGGTTCCGGCGCTGACGTCGAAGCTGCGCCTCCGAGGAAGAGTGGTCCCTGCCAGTCCGGCCGGAAGCTCTGCTGTGAATCGCCAGTGCGGGTCTCGTCGGTGTCACCGGGAAGGCACCTCCTTTCAAAGATGTCATCCGAGCGATCCCCGGCACTGCCCTTGAACTGCATCCCCACGGACGAGTGGTCCCTGCCAATCCAGCCCGAAGATCTGCTTCGGTCTGCCGACACGGTCTGCGTCAGTGTCCCTGGAAATGCGGCTCCGTCCAACGGCTGTCATCCGAGTGACCCCGGCGCTGACATCGAACTGCGTCTCCGCGGAAAAGCAGTCCCTGCCAGTCCGGTCCGAAGATCTGCTGCTGTTCGCCGCTGCGTCGATGTCCCCGGAAAAGGCGCCTCCATCAAAGGCTGTCATCCGAGTGAACCCAGTGTTGACGTCAACTGCGCCTCTGCTGCCGCGCGAACCCTGCCAGACTGGTGCCAAAATCTGCTGCTCCTAGCTCAAGCCTGGCATCGAGACGAGGTCCGTTGCCGCAACACGCTTGAACTTGTCCGCCGGTCCGGAGAAGATGATAGGGATAGATGAGACATCATCACGAACACGGAGTCCTAAACGCGCCGTCTCCCTGCGCCCCTTCGATCTTTATCCATTCCTGTGTATGCAAGACGGGGGTGTATAGTACCAGAACCTGCCCTCAGAAGGACAGTCCGTCTTGTCGGCCATTTTCACCGACTCCATCCATACCGCAGAGGCGGTTGTCAGTGCTGGTGGAGCGCTCTCTATGGCTCCACCCTCGAAGTAGGGACCCCGAAGGATACTCCCTTGGCCCGATCCCCTTCCTTCCAATCCTCCCCGTGTCTGCAAAACGGGGG
Source organism: Semisulcospira habei (assembly GCA_036245525.1). NCBI lineage: Eukaryota > Metazoa > Mollusca > Gastropoda > Semisulcospiridae > Semisulcospira > Semisulcospira habei. The sequence continues at coordinate 172,348,430 of BTPG01000006.1, read as the reverse complement.
TGAATTGTACTCGAATCTGCCCTCAGATGGAACAGCCCGTCAATCGACCAAGTACTGACTAACCTCGTCACTCGTACCATCCCGATGGCGGTCGTCAGTGATCGATGCCATGACATGCTAGCACTGTCCGCCGGTCCGGCGAAGAGAAAAGGGAAGATGACATATCACCACAAGTATGGTGTCCTACACGCACCGTACCCACGGGCCTTGATATCATTCGATCGCCTTCCATTCCATATTTCAAGACAGGGGTGTATATTACCAGAAACCTGCCCTCGGAAGGACAGCCCATCTTGTCGGCCATTTGCAATGACTCCATCCATACCGCGGAGGCGGTTGTCAGTGCTGGTGGAGTGCTCTCCATGGCTCCACTCTCGAAGTAGGGACCCCGGAGGATACTCCCTTGGCCTGTCTTGTCTGCAACTTAAACCGATTCCCTTCTGAGCATTGCCTCGAAGTTGCGGCCCTATACCGGCACTGTCCAAAGGCCAGAGGGTCCAATGGGCTCAGGGGGTGTTCCCCGCGACTGCTGCCTGAGTTCTCTGCCTGCCAAGAGGGCATGAACGAGACCCAAATAATCCGTGCTGGGGAACCGAGCTCTCACTGCCTGTTTGACATTAGGTGGCGGACCACAGACAGGCGGAATCTTGATAAAAGTAGCTCTGAGCTCAACGGTGCTATGCGAGATGGCGAATCTTGTCCGCTGCCTGTAGTCTCCAACGCCCGCTGGGGAACGTGGCAGCTCAATAATTAGCACCGGAGGGGGCAGCAGTCCCCTCTTTTGCCCCGACAAGCACACGATATCCGAAGTTTCATTTCTCTGCTTCATCTCTATGGCTGTGGTCAATATCAGCTGACGTACCGGTCTTTCTCTGCGGTAGAACGCCAACTTCTGCGACCAAGGTCCTCCTTCCATGTCGCGCAACGAATGCAGGTCGACTGGAGGGACAGCCCGAGCTGGGAAGGTAGACATCGTGTACATCATTAGTCCATAGGCAAACGCCACAATCGGTGCAGGTCCTCACCTGAGCACTGTAACACAGGACAGACAATAGGCCATTGCGAGTGCTCGAAGCCTCCTTGGAGGGTCCAAATTCCCGGTCAGCCTTGTACATACAAGCAAGGGCCAAAGATGCGACTAGGTAAAAAAACAGAACACCCGCTGAGGCTTTAGTAACCGAAGCTTTACCTTGCCATGTCCTAAGTGCATAATCCCCAGGACCCAACACCAAAATCCTTGCACCATAATAATAATAATAATAAGCGCATTAAATAGGCGCTTTATCCCAATTGAAAATCGGCTCAAAGCGCCGCCGCGAACTGCACCCAACAAGCACGCTCATGTGAATCACGCGCATTCACTCACACACTGTACATAAACACAGAACATTCACATGGTGCTATGGGCAAGCTCAAGCGAGCTACTGTAGTTTTTGGAAATTCAAAATCGTTTGTATTTGAAATTTGATTAAGTGGGCTGAAACTGATACCAAAGTCGTGGGGGGAGGAAGAGCCGGAGTACCCGGAGAAAGAACCCCCGACGGTCCGCCCGAATTAACGGTAACACTTACTAGAGGAGAAAAATCCGACGCCGGAACCCGTAATCGAACCTCGCACCTTTAGCATTGGTGGCAGGCGCCTTAACCACTGCACCACGGACCGCCCCATGAACCCCCCCCCCCCCCCCCCCCCCACCACACACAGAAGAATCCTTTCCTTCCTTCTTTCTTTTCCCACAGTAAGTCCACGTAAGAAGAGTTCACCAACTACCGTCGGAGCACAAGTGCACACGACCGGTCTGACTCAGCTAAGCGAAGATACTGGCAGGAATGGGTGTGCGCCACCGGATATGGTATTGTGGGAGGACACTCGGGGATGCCCTGGTAACGGCACTCTAGTGGTTGCCTCCCCTGGGGAGAGTAACACAGTAAGTTTTGGGGCTAAAATTGATATGCTAAGCGAAGCTTCCTAGTAGTAATGTCATCGGTAATGATTTTGAGAAAATAAATGGTTATTTCTTCAGCTCTTGTAGATAGGTCTTCCCATCTGGTATCTTTGTACCAAGTTTGGGTTTGAAGTTGTGAATAGTATTTGAGAAAAAATAAAATGTCCCAAAATAGCTATTTTTGATAGCATATATATTTCCTGATCCCTGTGACCTTGGTGAGAGGTCACTGAAATTGGTATGTTTAGAAATGTCTTGCCACAAAATATCCTTGGCCCAAGTTTGAAGACTGTAGCTTGAATAGTCTCCAAGAAAATGCCAATGTTAAAGTTTACCATGGATGATGGACGGACACTGGCCCAGAACATCAGAGGTGGCCAAATCTTCTTTTTAATAACCTTTTTTCCCAGGCAAGCAACATGTCATTTACATCTTTTCTACACAAATATTATCTTGCCCGCAAATTGCAAGCAGAAATATAATGTACACAAACTTTCCAAACATTCCAAGAAAATGACTCATGGAGACAGTCGGACAAAGCCGGCGATATAAATTGCTGTCATTGGCTTTGGCTGAAGACATGCACCAATCAAATAGCATGTCTTTGAGAAGCTACAGCAACAATGTAAAGGAAGCAACTGGCTTTGAGTTTTGTTTTGCTGAAGCAGTTGAAAGATTTAGCAGCTGGTGAAGTCAACTGTCTGCATCTGCATGTTTCGAGTTTGGCGATAGCGTTTTGTATATTTTTATTTTTAAAATCTTTCCCGCGGGCAAGCTGCCTTTGGAATTTAACTTTCCTGGCGATATTTTATCTTGCCCCGGGAAACAGGATTTGATTACACAGATTCAGTTTTGCTTCACATGTGAGCCAAAAATAAGAAAAATTCCGGACTCTAGTGTGGATCAACTGGTTTTTGTGATTGTGAAACAGCCATTTTCTCGCCATTGTGCATCTTAATAAAAAATGTAAAAAATGTATAAAAAACTACCTCGAGATTCTTTTAGGAGCAATATATTTTAAGCTGGTCCGGCCTCAAACGCGGGCTCTAGTCACTGTCACACACATATATATGGCACTTGACGCCAAAGGTATGTTCTCCAGCAAGGTTTGTGTAGCTGGGCGTGATGTCATTTTCATCTTTTACTCCTTTGCCAGAATTTCGTCAAAAACGTCATGTGCATGCTCTGGAACACGCTCCCATGAGCCCCATTTGAATGTTGTTCCTATTTTAAAATAGGAACAAAAAATACTGAAGTCTGTTCCCCTTATTCTTTATACAATGGCCACTGTGTATAACACTACAACAGCGTTTCTCTGTCCCCTTGTGTGGCAGTTACATACAGGTTTGACTGTATTAGTTTTTCAGTTTCTCGAAGATCAGACTGATCATGAGATCATTCAGTGAATTTGGAAAACTTCGTGGATGCAACTGCCAAAGATTAATCAATAATTGATTCATTCACATTGCAAAAGTTATGTGAAGATACTAGCATGAACAACTTAAGTACAGTAGGGCACAAGATGTAGGGAACAGTAAAGTAGCTAATTGTTTGTTTCAACCAGTTATTAGTTTACAGCAGGCAGTCACAAGTTTGAACGTTTTTCCAAAATCATCGGTACATTGTAACCTGTTTGTCCACAAAACACACTAACGGTAAGCAAGAGGCGCAGAAACCTCGTTGGCCTCTGATTATGATGTTCCATGCCTCTTGCAAATCTGCAATTTTGATATTTACAAAATACATGTTGTATTGTAATACCATTCATTTTTTTCACAAGTAAAGCAGGGCAGAGTACAGGCTCTTACCTCTGGCTCTTCATTCTTTGACTTCTCATGCTCTGCTTCATGTGTTTCTTCACTGCCTGTTGCAACACTGGCTTCACACGCAATCTCCTGTGTACCTTCTTGCTCAATAAGGCTGGTGTGTACTATTGTTAGGCTTGGTTTGCCGTGGAGGGATCTCATCCTGACTTTCGATGCCAACACTTTCAATGACTTTCGTTTACCAGCTGCGGATGATCTCCTGCTTGAAGTAGAGCTTCGACGAACATGACTGATTATGTTATTAGTTTCAGCTTCTGTTTGCACATGCTTCTGATTTATCACAAGTTGTTGCGCTGTGCGAGGACTGCTGCTGACACGCTGCTTCCCTACCAGCATGTGCTCATACTCGAGGGCTTTTTGCCTGACATTTCTCCCTCCACTGTCTGCGAGGGTTACAGTTTTGGATTTAGTGGCTGTGGGTGGTGTTTGGGGGATCATCTCCACATCCAGATTTTCAGTGACGCTAGGGAGGTTGCCTCTGTTAATGTTCATCAAGTCCATGATGGGTCCTGGAGCAGTATTCTCCTTCTCTTTTTTCTTATTCACGACAGCTCGGGAGCTGCGCGTAACCCTTGTAGCTGCTGATGACTGAACTGATCGTGAGCGCAGTCGTCTGACTGGTGTGCTGGTAGGTCTGCATGGTGTACTGGCACAGGCTGGCTCATATTCATCAGGTCTAAAAAAACAACAAAACAAAAAAAAACTGTAGTTTATCATACCGCTCAAAGCTGATGTTAAACTGTTGGGTTTTTTCGTTTTCCACGAAAAACCTATGTTAGATTCATGCACGATAACAGAATTGCTGAGTGGCCAGCTCATTAAATATTAGTTAACGGAGATGGTTCTAGGAAGTAGGTGATGAGGCATAAAACCCCCTGCAATTTTCATGTGCTGCCTGACCAATCACAGTGTCAGAAAATGGACGACTGCACCACAATGTACTTTATTTCACTTATTACCCTCAAAATATTGCAGCAGTCAGGCTGACTTTCAGTAAAATATTCTACAGAGAACAGAATCACAATGGTTAAAAATGTGCATGACAAAAACATGCAATAAATAATCATAACCCCCAAGACTAAGTTACAAATCACACTACAATAAAGAGGCAATTACTTCAGCTGGCTAACTTCAGCTAAGTGCTGAACAAGGACTGGGTAGTTTTTAAAGATAAGCAGTACAATGTTATCCATGTATTTGAGAATTTTCTATTCTGGAATTTTTTTAAGTGGAATTTGATAAAATGCAGACAACTGCAAGTCACGAGTATTATAAATTACTTTAATTATCCAGCTACAATGTCTGTTAGTCTTACCTTTCTGACAATACTTCCAAATCAACAGCTTCTATCACTCCCCTGGCTCTCTTGCGCGCAGGTTTCTTCTGAGATGGGGTCTTTGGCAGGAGTTTCACTGATGTCCTGCGCACATAAAACTTACATTGACAGATATTGAAAAGAAAAAAAAATTAACCCAAGGGCCAAGGAGATTAATTACTAACAGTAATGGTCCAATTTGTGCTGCATAAAATGACACTAATAACACTCAACGATTTAGTGATTACAAAAGTGGGGCTTGCGCTTAGGCTTCTAAAAAGTGTCCTTGCTTTCTACTTTACTAAAAATAAAATCAAGAAACAAAGACATGTAACATATATATATGTTTTGGGAAGTTATGTGTACATACTGGATACAAATAAAACGGGCACTGGGTAAATAACAAGTCATATTCATGTGTTTAGTCACCTTGACCAATGCACTGTAGTGAGCTTTAATGACTTTGTAAAGAAACTTCAAGCCACCTTAAACATGGATGGGCTAGCCACAGCTTTCTGCAGGTAAACTGAATCACTAAATGTATTGTGTTTAAATAGTTTATTAAATTTAGTGGGGCTGGTAAAGCCTCCCCAAAAATAAGAACAGTAACAATAACTTTAAATTCATATTATATGTAAGGATACAAGAATAGAAACTGATAAACTTACGATGAAAATTTGTTTTTGCATTCTGTCAGAATTTCTTCCAGCCACGTAAAGTCATCATCGATGTTCTCTAAAATATCAGTTAGCGCAGCTTTTGACCTTGAAAAGTCAATAAGGTCATGTAATTTAAGATCAGGATCCATTTGGAATAGCATCTTTGGGTACAAGTCTGAAAAGAAAGAAGAAAACAAGAAATTAAAATATTTTGTGTACTTGAGGTGACAATATACATGCTTTTCAATTTCAGACAACTGTCATTTATGTCAAGGTCACAGAGAAGATCAAATCTGCTCGCACATTGACAGATGTAAAGAGATTTCTTGTTGGCTGAGGCGAAGTCATGTTCTGAGAGCTCTAGCCCAAATGGCAAATTTAAGTTTAATGACAGAAACACATTATACAATTGCTCAGGCTAATGGAAAACAATGTGGGCTCCCAGTCCCAGATTTCAATTGTAACTTGTATGGTATTGGTAATATTTTCTTTTAATAGTCCAAATGGCTACTACATGTTACTGCTACTACTGAAAAAGTTACTTTGAGTAGTACTAGGGTCCTAGTCCTACTCCTAGAACAGAAGACGAACATTTGGCCCTCTCTGAGTCTCTCTAAGCCCTGCGTGTGGGACATGCTTTTAAATTATAAGAAAAAAATTAATAAAACATTGATGGAATGTGGGCACTTTAAAGCATTAATATCACCCAAAACGCACACTATGTTACAAATTTTGCGTTTTGTAAACTGCGTAGACCTACGTCATCACATAGCTCTTGATATTATTGTGGCAATCAATGGCACTGTCAATGACAGCTCTATCAGATCATAGTTCATACTGAATATTGCACGTCTAAAAAGTAAAACAGTAAAATTAAACGCGTTTTACAAAATCATCCTGCTACACGTTGTTTACACTTAACCACTTCATGTACAAAACGTTCTTCTGGAAATCTAAATCATACCACCTCGGGAAGTACGTCCACATAAATTAGGCTCTATAACTAAGAGTAAGAAAGTAAAACGAAAGCGTAGGACTTGGAGAAAGTACTACCGCCTTGGAAACAATATCAACCGCTCAGACGAGCAGGAAGAACACAAGCAAACACAACAAACTGATTCATCGGGCATCCATTACGCAACCCATAAAATTAAATGTGATAATACTGTCGTGATTAAACAATAAAACAACAAAATACACTTACTACGATGTAAAAATTACCCTAGACTGTTTCCCTCCATTCAAATTTTGTGCCAGTGTAGTAGCCAATGAAATGAGGTTTAACAAATGACGGAATGAAACAGGTAAAGCTATAGATAGGTTTATTGCAACAAACGTTTCGTATTATTATCCATGATATTTTGCAATTGGTCTACTTATACTAACATTGTGTGATATTATTTCACATTTACATACAATGAATTAATTCATTTTGCGTGTGAAATATCATCAGTTTCGTATTTCGCCATTTTCATGGCATGAAAGCTCTTAGGTCTTCTAGCTCCTAGCTGGGTGGGTGCATCATGTCCCGTAACAATGACGCTGGGAGCTACAGCCAAAGTTACAAGCTGGTTGTAGTCGGCGGAGGAGGTGTTGGAAAAAGTGCCTTAACGATACAGTTTATTCAGGTGCGTTTTCCTGGGAACTGAAATGTTTGAGTCTCGGTGCAGGTGCTCGCTCACGTTCACACTGCAGTCAATCGCTAATGGGTAACGTGTGATCAAGTGTGTATCCTTGATAGGCATAGCAAATCATGAGAACACTTAAAATGTTTGCAAGTTAAATGCTACATAGTTCATATCATAGTTATTCGTGGTGTGTAAAGATTGGAAGAACGGACGCTGGGCTGAATGAGAATGGGTTATGTTTTAAAAAAAAAAAATCAACCTGTGCTGTTTGCATGCATGGGTTTTACAGTATAGGGAAGAATTATTTATCACCGTCACAACCGCCGCTCTCACACCTCTGTGCAATTATGAAATATACCAGACTCAACAAATGTTTTATTTTTCCCATCGAGGTTTTCGCCAGCACTGCAAACATGAAGTAATTGCATAGATTTTAGATTGTAAAACTATAAATAAATGGACATCAGCTCGAATTGGAGCATAGGCAATACTTTTGAGCCATATAAAAGGGGTAGAAGCAGCAGTAACAGTACATTATTTAACCACACTGATTTGATTGTTTCATGTTCAAATGGTTCTGTTAAACCAGGAGCATTGAAGTTGAAACAATTCAGGAGCATTGTAAATAATGAAGGTTGTGAGATATTGTATACATGGTTAAGTAAGGTGATGAATATCTTCAGCATGATGAAGTTGCTCATCGTAAAGAAAAAGAAGTACATGTCATTTGTGGTATCATGAAGGAATTACCATTTTCCAATCATTCTAGTTATTACAGAACTTGCCAATAATACTAATAAGTTTAATATAAGGTGAACATGAAATATAAATGCCTGCTAACACTAGTACTGTAGTAGGAGCAGGATGATGGGGAATTAGATAAAACATGGGGACATAGATTGGTCGGTAAGTGATGCATGCTTGTAATGCTAGGTTCAGTCGCCTGAGTGGCTGGAGGGGGTCAGGGTTTTCCTTGTTCACATCAAGTCAGAATCTTGTGAGATTAGGATTATAGTGCCTGTCCACTTCTGTGTGCATTAAAAAAATCCCATCTCTCTCCTTTGTTCAAAACGACAAGGACTGATGCTGGAAAACTAACAAACAATAGTATTGTCTCTGAACTAGTCCTGAGTATGTTGAGGTATAAAGATCAATCAGAACTCTTAAAAGACTGATAATGAAGACATGACCTAAGCAAATGACTAAACCTTTTGTCTGTCGGTATGGTAGTGGTTTTTGGCACGATGATTCCTGTGCGCAAACACCGCTTCAGACAGCCAAAGGGTTGAATAAAATAGCAATACACAAATTAGCATTTTCACACCTGAACTCAATCTCTGTCACATTGGTTATGATACTTGCAGAGCAGCAGCCCGTCGGCTGAGTTGCTCACCGCTCACCCACCTTTCCTCTTTGTGTGTGCGTGCTTGTTGTACACATTTGTAAGTAAGGACCACATATTGTACAAGACAAAGTTGTTTGGTTAATGAACCACTTACAATTACATCCTGCAATATTTATTTCTGGTTGTTTTGTTTCAGTCTTATTTTGTCACAGACTATGATCCAACAATTGAAGATTCCTACACCAAACAATGTGTTATAGACGATGTCGTGGCCAGACTAGACAGTAAGTATTTTTGTTTCACTGTTTAACCCATTTATTGATTTAACCCTGTTTCCCAAATTTTGGAAGTGTCACCTAACGACTGTGTACCACTTGCAGGAGATGGATTGACCATGATAATTCAAGGGTAGTGCCAGATTAGCTTGGCTTCTACAGGCACAAAGCTAATCTGACACTACCCTTGAATTATCATTGTCAATCCATCTCCTGCTGTAAAGAGTTGGGGCTAATTGGGTTAATTGTCTAAAGTAAAGCCCACCATGCAGGCATCTAATGTAGAATGAGTGACATTTTTCAGTCCTGGATGAAGGAAAGCACATTTAAAGAAAAGTGAAACGAAGGTGTTACTTTTAATTTTCGTACTGTTATCCATGATAATTTGCAATTGATCTACTTAGACTAACATTGTGTGGGGGTGTCCACCACTCCAAAACATTTTGAAGATTTTTTTCTTCATTCCAATCTCCATTCAAAATATGCATGGTCAGCCATTTGCTTGAACAAGAAACATCTAGCATTTTGGGGATGGTTATTGGCCCTGGTTAATGACACAAAACAAAACTTGTTCATATTTTCTGATTCGTATTACATAGTACAGTATAGCAGTTAGCACCATTATGATTAACTGTCTTGTGCTTGTAGCCACTGGTATTGCTTACAGTATCATTGACTGCATACACAAAGGGGTGTACCACTGGCTGTGCCTTTGTGAGATACACACATGTAGGTACTTATCCTAATCCTATGACTGATTTATTTTCTGTTTAATTGTACAGAGCGTCACAGATGAATTAAACAGAATGATTTAGCTTTGTGGCCACATTACCAAAGGTCAAAATTCGCCAGATTTGGTCTTACTAGTTTTCTCAGAAAAGTGCATTCCAGTGCAGGAGTCGGTTGCATTAGTGAGATTAGTCCTGTGCCAGCCACCAAGCAAGGTGCTCCGCTATAGCTTAGCACCTTGCTTAGTGCCTGGCACAGGCTGAAGCTCACTCATGCAACTGGCCCCAGGAGACAGAATGATGTGGGAACAGAATCACTTGCAGTCTGTTGGCGCCAGATTATTCTGGCACCAGGTTTTTAAAAAACTATTAATTGCTCTTTCTCTTGTTGCACTGTGCCAGGGACAAATTTATAGCAAATCTGAGTGACCACATGACAACTGTGGAACCTGAACACAAAAGACAGGTGCCCACTTTCGCTGAAGAGATCTGTCTGTTTATAGAAAGTAGGGCTGCCATGTCAATCTGACAGTATGTATTAGAATCTTTGTTTATGTGTCACTGTCAGAGCTGCAGCTTTAACCCATGACATCTTGAGGCTGATTTTTTTAAAAAATTGCTTTTTGTCCTATAAAGGCTACAGTACAGATTAGGAGATGAATCAACTGTTTTAGTTCAAGGGTGGTGCCAGAATAGCTTGGCGCCTGAGGTGCCAAGCTATTCTGGCACCACCCTTAAACTATCACAGTAAAGTTTATGTCAAGCAATGGGTGTATCGCAATGAAAAGGGTTAAGATAAAAGAATACAATACACCTCTCTCTCTCTCTCTTTTTGTTTACCGTATAAAATACGGTAGACTTTTGAGATGGGGCTGTTAGGAGCACGTTCTGTAGCATGCAAATGACGAACATAGGCGGGCACACATAAGACTCCGACAGTGAAGTAACACAATAAAAATTATGTCAAGCCTAGCTGTGCTAACCGCGCTGTTGAATGTACATATGGTGGGAAACGCCGTGTGTGTTACTTACTTACGCCTGTCACCCCTCCCAGGGTATAGGCCATCAACGAGAGACCTCCAGTGACTCCTGTCCTGTGCTTCTCCTTCGATTTTACTCCAGATGGTTTCCAGTCTCTTGATGTCTGCTTGAAGGTCTCGATGCCAGGTGTTTCTCGGCCTGCCTCTTTTCCTCTTTCCCTGGGGGTTCCATGACAATGCCTGCCTAGTGATACTGGAAACTGGCTTTCACAGACTGTGACCAATCCATCCCCATCTTCTTCGTCCATTTTCATTCTCTGCTGTTATCTGCTCTGTTCTCTCCCAGAGTCTGATTCACTCACTCTGATGTTGCTGATCTTCTCTGGCCAGTGGATTCTCAAGATTCTTCTAAGGCAACTGTTTATGAAGATCTGTACTCTGTTGACTGTGGTTTTTGTCAACCTCCAAGTCTCTGCTCCATATTATAGGAGAACTGCTTTTACGTTTGGGTTGAAAATCCGGACTTTGGTGTGTTATGACAGCTCTCAGGAACTCCACACTTTTTTCAGCTGGAGAAAGGCTGCTCTGGCTTTACCGATTCGTGCTCTGACATCTGCATCAGTGCCACCTTTTTTGTCGATGATGCTCCCGAGATAGGTGAAGGACTCCACCTCCTCCAACGGGGTGCCAGCAAGCAAGACTGGTTCTTCCCTGGTTGCAAGTCAGCCTCATTGACTTTGTTTTCTGTTTGTGGATGGTGAGGCCCACTTGGGACGAGATGTCAGCAAGCCTCGTGGTCTTGTCCTGCATTTGTTGATGAGTGTGGGACATTAAAGCCAAGTCGTCTGCAAAATCGAGGTCGTCAAGCTGTGTCCACTGTATTCCGCTTCTTCTCTGCTCTGTGGTCCTCTTCATGACTCAGTCTATGGCCATAGGAAAAGGAACGGAGACAGCAAACCCCCCTGCCTGACACCGGTTTTGACCTGGAGCTCCCTGGTGAACTGCCCTTCATGGATCACGCGACATGTCATGCCATCGTAGCTGCTCTTGCTCAGGCAGACGAGTTTTGTGGGTACACCGTAGTGTCGTAGGAGTTTCCACAAAGTCTCTCGATCCACACTGTCAAATGCTCTCTCGTAATCCACAAAGTTGACGTACAATGGGGAGCTTCACTCCAGAGACTGCTCCAAGATGCCCCCACCCGGGTCTGCCCTGGGGGACTTGGGTGGAGTTAACTACTTTTTAGTTCCCAGGGTCACCCTGGTCAGCCCCACAGGGTGGGTCTTTCCCTCTATTCTGGGGCATGTGTTTCTGTCTACCCTTGGTCCATTCACCTGTATTTGTCTTTGTAAAACTCTCCAAACTGTCTGCACTGCCTGTAGCTCTTGATATTGGATGTGTGTTGCTAAAAGGTCTTAGCTTTATTTAGGCCCCATGGCATAGGTTTATTTAACGTATTGGACCGGCTGGCGATATACATTCAATATTCTGTTGTTTTTTTTCACAAGTAGTGCAGGCACGTCCTGAGAAAGCCTTGTTGCTGTCGGGACGTTAAGCAATGTACAATCAATCAATGCTACAAGATGATGCGGAGAGTGGCAATCTGGTCAGTTTTTCCTGAATCCTGCTTGCTGGTCTCTCAGCTGGGGGTCAACGGAGCTCTTCATTCTCTCCAGGATGATCCTGTTGAAGACCTTTTCTGGTACTGACAGCAAGGTGATTACTCTGTAGTTGGAACACTTGCTGAGGTCGCCTTTTTTGGGAAGCTTGATTAGGTACCCATCTTTCCAGTCAGCCGGCATCATCTCCTCTTCCCAGATCTTTCCAATCAGTGGGTACAGCATCTCTACTGTTGTTTCAAGGTCTGCTTTCAGAGATTCCGCTGGGATGCCATCTGGTCCTGCTGCTTTGCCGTTCTTCAAAAATGCCACTGCTCTTCTGATCTCTTCCAGGCTAGGTCTGTCAGCTGATGGGTAGGTCAGTCTCTGCTGGCTGGATGTCTGGGGGGTCGGGTGGGGTGGGTCTGTTCAGTAACTCTTCAAAATACTCAGCCCATCTGTCGAGTTGGTCTGATCTGTCTGCAATAGGCTTGCCTTCTTTGTCTTTTACTGGTCTTTCTGTTTGGCCATACTTGCCAGACAATCTTCTAGTAATGTCATAGAGCTGTTTCATGTTGCCGCTGCCTTATGCCTTTTCTGCCTCTGCTGCTAGGCCATCTGTGTAGGCTCTCTTGTCTGCTCTGATACTCCTCTTCACCTCGCGGTTGGCTTCCGAGTATTCCTCATGTGCCTTTGCTTTGGCTGCTCACGTACGACTGTTGTTGACAACTGCTTTCTTCTGCTTCCTCACTTCTATCTTCTTCAAGGTCTGTGCCGACAGCCAGTCCTTGTGATGGTGTTTCTTGAACCCCACAGTGTCTTTGCAGGTTGAGTTCAGTGCCTCTCTAACTGCCTTCCACTGCTGCTCTGTGGTGACCGCCTCCTCCTCATTTACTAGCTCCTGTAGCGCTTGAAACCGGTTGGACAGCAGCAGTTTGAACTCTTCTCTCACTCCAGTCTCTCTCAGGAGGCCTACATTACAGCGCTGTCTTCTTCTTGTCCCTGTGCTGCTTTTCTTTAACTTGAGCTTTATCAGGCATCAGAACTGTCCGATTTTCGGCGATTTTCAGATTTTCCTGGCCCCTGTTTAATAACACTTTTGACTTCTTATGTGCCAGGAAATGGCTTTAAATAACTCTACAATTCTTCAAAATCGCCGTTTTCAGATTTTTTTTGGGTGAACAGTTCTGATGCCTGTTTATTCTTAAGATAAGCAGATGATGGTCTGAGGCGACATCTGCTCCCCTCCTCACTCGAACATCTTGAAGGGATCTTCTAAATTTCTTGCTAATGCAGATATGGTCTATTTGGTTCTCTGTAGTATGGTCAGGTGAGACCCAAGTTGCTTTGTGTATTCTTCTGTGTAGGAAGATGCTGCCTCCAATGACAAGTCTATTTAGAGCACAAAAGTCTACCAACCTCTCCCCGTTCTCACTCATCTCCCCATGTCCCTGTCTCCCCATCACCTCTTCGTATCTGGTGTTGTCCTCCCCTATTTTGGCATTAAAATCGCCCATGATGATTGTGATGTCTTGCTCCGCACATTTGTCCACAGCACTCTGGAGTCGGTCGTAGAACTCTTGTTTATCTTCCTCGTCACTGTCATTAGTGGGCGCATAACACGGGATGACGTTCAGCTTGATCTTTTTCCTGGTTCCTAAAGGCTGCTGTGATAATTCTTGGCCCAAGAGGTTTCCAGCCCATCAGCGCTCTCTGTGCCACTGGTGACAGCATGAATGCTACACCTTCTGTATGGGGGGCATTCTCCTCTTCATGACCAGAATACAGAATCATCTCCCCACTTAACAGCCTTTTCTGGCCAGACTGCGTCCATCTGGCTTCACTGATACCTAGCAGGGAAATGTTGTACTTTTGCATTTCCGCTGCTATCTGGGTGGACTTCAGCTCTGGTACATGGTCTTGACATTCCATGTGCCCATGATTGTGTCCCTGGATAGAGAGGTGGCTCGGTCCTGTGGCTTCCGAAGACTTCCGGCTTTCACCACATGACGTCATAAATCTTCTGGTAGAAGAACCTTCCTCCTCCAGGAAAGGAATTGCTGTTTGTCTATTCGTCGGCGTTTTTGTAGCTATTTCTTTATTTGCAGGGTGGGGAAGCTACCCCCACGCCCAACCCCCTTACTAGGAGGACCAGGGGTTTTCTGTCGGGGTCTCCTTCCTTTAGACCATGTTGGTTCATGGCATCTTATTTCATTCGGTGCACCCCTCTCGCGAGGGACCCCTATCCACACCCAGGGGACGCGCCTCAACGCCATATGGTCCCAGCGCGAGGGCTGTGTGTGTATGTATGTACTAATGTAGACACAAATATCTCTGGTGTTTGTGTACGTACAGACCTGAAACTGTAGAAAATGCTTTGATCGAGATGTATTTCGGAGAGCCTCCAAGCATATTTTATATGGTAGACTTCTTAAAGAGAAAAGTTGCAGTTTATATAAAGTCGGTTGAACTGCATTTGAGTTTCTTAATTTTCGTTTTATTCACTCGGAATGTTGCAATTGGATGAGTTCATTAGAAAGCTGCGTCCCTTTAAAATAATTCATTGTAGAAAAAATTAAAAAGCAAGAATTTTCGACTTGAGAGAAGGATCCGACAGTGACGTAAAGGCGCCAAACACATCAATATTACACAATGTTCCTAAATTGTCGCAAAGCACCAGATATCAGTGTTATACAATGTTTCTGAATTGACATAAAATTCTTCACTGTGTGCAGGCATCGTAGGACTAGCGATGCTATGACATGAAGCTTATAGTGACATCATTTTGCTGCTCGTGCGATTCTTCCTCTTCGGAATTCCTGTCACTATATCAGCCCACAGAGTGTACTAAGGGCGGGAAGCGCCATGTGTTTGTCTTTTTGTGTGTGCGCCGGTGTGTTTTGATCAGAGGTTGGATTGGAGAGGAGGGAAATGGATCAGGAGCATAAGATTAACAATATGAACATGAACTCTGAATGTTCTTAAAAGAAAAACACTTGTGAGCTCCCAAAAATATGGTATACTTTGGGATGAAACCCTCATGAATCTTATTTTCCTTTGCATGATGAATATAATTTTATTATAAAGTGATTTATGCACAAAGGGGTTAATAGCTCACAATATCTTTAAATGGTGTCCGCATGTCTTTCTGTAATACTGCACAAAAGGACTCATTTACTATTTAGCTTACTTACTTACTTACGCCTGTCACCCCTATCTGGGTATAGGCCGTCGACGAGAGACCTCCAGCAACTCCTGTCCTGTGCTTCTCCTTCGATTCTACTCCAGGTGGTTCCCAGTCTCTTGATGTCTGCTTGGAGGTCTCGACGCCAGGAGTTTCTCGGCCTACCTCTTTTCCTCTTTCCCTGGGGGTTCCATGACAATGCCTGCCTAGTGATACTGGAAGCTGGCTTTCTCAGACTGTGACCGATCCATCCCCATCTTCTTCGCCCAATTTCATTCTCTGCTGTTATCTGCTCTGTTCTCTCCCAGAGTCTGACGTTGCTGATCTTCTCTGGCCAGTGGATTTTCAAAATTCTTCTAAGGCAACTGTTCATGAAGGTCTGTACTCTGTTGACTGTGGTTTTTGTCAATCTCCATGTCTCTGCTCCATATAGGAGAACTGCTTTTACATTGGAGTTGAAAATCCGGACTTTGGTGTGTTGTGACAGCTCTCTGGAACTCCACACTTTTTTCAACTGGAGAAAGGCTGCTCTGGCTTTACCGATTCGTGCTCTGACATCTGCATCAGTGCCGCCTTTTTTGTCTATGATGCTCCCGAGATAGGTGAAGGACTCCACCTCCTCCAACGGGGTGCCAGCAAGCAAGACTGGTTCTTCCCTGGTTGCGTTCAGCCTCATTGTCTTTGTTTTCTGTTTGTGAATGGTGAGGCCCACTTGGGACGAGATGTCAGCAAGCCTCGTGGTCTTGTCCTGCATTTGTTGATGAGTGTGGGACAGTAATGCCAAGTCGTCCGCAAAATCGAGGTCGTCAAGCTGTGTCCACAGTGTCCACTGTATTCCACTTCGTCTGTGCTCTGTGGTCATCTTCATGACCCAGTCTATGGCCAGTAGGAAGAGGAACGGAGACAGCAGACACCCCTGCCTGACACCAGTTCTGACCTGGAGCTCTCTGGTGAACTGCCCTTCGTGGATCACGCGACATGTCATGCCATCATAGCTGCTCTTGATCAGGCGGACGAGCTTTGTGGGTACACCGTAGTGTCGTAGGAGTTTCCACAGAGTCTCTCGGTCCACGCTGTCAAATGCTTTCTCATAATCCACAAAGTTGACGTACAGCGGGGAGCTCCACTCCAGAGACTGTTCCACGATGATGCGGAGAGTGGCGATCTGGTCTGTACATGATCGGTTCTTCCTGAATCCTGCTTGCTGGTCTCTCAGCTGGGGGTCAACGGAGCACTTCATTCTCTCTAGGATGATCCTGTTGAAGACCTTTCCTGGTACTGACAGCAAGGTGATTCCTCTGTAGTTGGAACACTTGCTGAGGTCGCCTTTCTTGGGAAGCTTGATTAGGTACCCCTCCTTCCAGTCAGCTGGCATCACCTCCTCTTCCCAGATCTTTCCAAACAGTGGGTACAGCATCTCAACTGTTGTCTCTAGGTCTGCTTTCAGAGACTCCGCTGGGATGCCATCTGGCCCTGCTGCTTTGCCATTCTTCAAAAATGCCACTGCTTTTCTGATGTCTTCCCGGCTGGGTCTGTCACAGCTGATGGGTAGGTCGGTCTCTGCCGGCTGGATGTCGGGGGGGTCGGGTGGGCTAGGTCTGTTCAGTAACTCTTCAAAATACTCGGCCCATCTGTCGAGTTGGTCTGCTCTGTCTGCAATAGGCTTGCCTTCTTTGTCTTTTACTGGTCTTTCTGTATGGCCATACTTACCCGACAATCTTCTGGTAATGTCGTAGAGCTGTTTCATGTTGCCGCTGCCTGCTGCCTTTTCTGCCTCTGCTGCCAGGCTGTCTGTGTAGGCCCTCTTGTCTGCCCTGATACTCCTCTTCACCTCGCGGTTGGATTCCGAGTATTCCCCCTGTGCCCTTACTTTGGCTGCTCTCGTGCGACTGTTGTTGACCGCTGCTTTCCTCTGCTTCCTCGCTTCTATCTTCTTCAAGGTCTGTGCCGACAGCCAGTCCTTGTGATGGTGTTTCCTGAACCCTACAGTGTCTTTGCAGGTTGAGTTCAGCGCCTCTCTAACTGCCTTCCACTGCTGCTCTGTGGTGACCGCCTCCTCTTCATTTACTAGCTCCTGTAGCGCTTGAAACCGGTTGGACAGCACCAGTTTGAACTCTTCTCTAACTCCAGTTTCTCTCAGGAGGCCTACATTATAGCGCTGTCTTCTTGTTGTCTCTGTGCGGCTTTTCTTTAGCTTGAGCTTCATTCTTAAGGTAAGCAGATGGTGGTCGGAGGCGACATCTGCTCCCCTCCTCACTCGAACATCTTGAAGGGATCTTCTAAATTTCTTGCTAATGCAGATATGGTCTATTTGGTTCTCTGTTGTATGGTCAGGTGAGACCCAAGTTGCTTTGTGTATTCTTCTGTGTGGGAAGATGCTGCCTCCAATGACAAGTCGGTTTAGAGCGCAAAAGTCTACAAACCTCTCCCCGTTCTCACTCATCTCTGAGCCTAGTCCCTGTCTCCCCATCACCTCTTCGTATCCGGTGTTGTCCTCCCCTATTTTGGCATTAAAATCGCCCATGACGATGGTGATGTCTCGCTCCGCACATTTGTCCACGGCACTCTGGAGTCGGTCGTAGAACTCTTGTTTCTCTTCCTCGTCACTGTCATTGGTGGGCGCATAACACTGGATGACGTTCAGCTTGAGCTTTTTCTTGGTTCTAAAGGCTGCTGTTATAATTCTTGGCCCAAGAGGTTCCCAGCCCATCAGCGCTCTCTGTGCCACTGGTGACAGCATGAGTGCTACTCCTTCTGTATGGGGGGCATTATCCTCTTCATGACCTGAATACAGAACCATCTCCCCACTTTAACAGCCTTTTCTGGCCAGACTGCGTCCATCTGGCTTCACTGATGCCTAGCAGGGAAAGGTTGTACTTTTGCATTTCCGCTGCTATCTGGGCGGCCTTGCCGCTCTGGTACATGGTCTTGACGTTCCATGTGCCCATGGTTGTATCCCTGGATAGAGAGAGGCGGCTCGGTCCTGTGGCTTCCGAAGACTTCCGGCTTTCACCACAGGACGTCATAAGTCTTCTAGTAGAAGAACCTTCCTCCTCCAGGAAAGGAATTACTGTTAGTCTTTTCGTCGGCGTTTTTGTAGCTATTTCCTTTTTTGCAGGGTGGGGAAGCTACCCCCACGCCCAACCCCCTTACTAGGAGGACCAGGGGTTTTCTGTCGGGGTCACCTTCCCTTAGACTATGTTGGTTCACGGCACCTTATTTCATTCGGTGCACCCCTCTCACGAGGGACCCCCTATCCACCACCCAGGGGACGCGCCTCAACGCCGTATGGTCCCAGCGCGAGGCTTACTATTTAGCACCTACTCACTAACAGCAGGAGATGGATCAACCATGATAATTCAAGGGTGGTGCCAAGGTAGTCTGGCACTACCCTTGAATTATCATGATCAACCCATCTTCTGCGACTGGTAGATACCGACAGTTGTTAGGTGACACCTAAAATTTTGGAGATATGGCCTTGGGGTTAAATGGGTTAACTCTTGTTTAACCCATACCATACTGAGGCTACAAGCTTCAAATTTGTGCAGTGCCTTATGCAAGCTACGTTATAGAACTTACAGATAAGGATATAGATGGCTTTAGTTCAAGGGTGGTGCCAGAATAGCTTGGTGCCTACAGGTGCCAAGCTATTCTGGCACTATCCTTGAACTATTTTAGTCACACTTATTTCACACACTGGTGTATTCCGAATGATAAGGGTTAATTATTACATTGGAATGTCATAAAATAAAAGACTTTTCTGCTCTTGTTCTCAAAGCAGAAGAGTCCCTCTTTTGTACACACTGGGCAATAGCCCACCTCGGTCACGTGTGCCTACTTATATACATGTATGGATTGTGAAAAGACAAATCTTTAGTTGAAGCAAGACACCATTGAAAATCTCTCATTGCATTGGCAAATTTCAGCAATGGAAGCCCAGCCTGGAGAAGGCATCGTGTGTATTCTTTCAGTGGCATTGTGAAAAGCTGGCTTAGCTCATATCAAATTTGTACACTGCCATATATGCAAGCTACATTATAGTATTTTCAGCTTAGGATAAAATAATAATAATAATACATGGTATTTATATGGCTCATTTCTCATATTTATAATATAACTCAATGCGCAGGCGAAAACAACACACACACACATGCACATGGTGGGGGTGGGAGGGGGGGGGGGGGTGTACAGAAAACTGTAGGGATCACATGAAAGTCTGCGAGAAAAGGTGAGTTTTTTTTTTTTTTTGCTTTGAACTGCGTAAGGGGGGGAGGCATTTCTCAGCTCAGTCGGCAAGGAATTCCAAAGTAAAGGAGCAGTATGTCTGAAAGAGCGTTCACCGGCAGATTTGAGATGGTACTTTGGAACTTTGAGTTTGAGAAGTTTCTCTCCCAATGAAGACAGTGAGCGAGAGGGCTGGTAAGTGATCAGACTGGAGGAAAGGTGTGACGGAAGACTGCCATCAAGGTCGCAATCTTAAACTGTATGCGGGATTGGATTGGAAGCCAGTGAAGGTCTTTCAGTATAGGGGTTACGTGGTCTCGTTTTCGCCTGCGCTTCACAAGCCTTGTGGCATTATTTTGAACTCGCTGAAGGCGGCTAATCTGCTCAGATGGAAGACCAAAATGCAGAGAATTGCAGTAGTCAAGACAGCTCGTGACTAAAGCATTCACTAACTTTGCAGTGGCAGATTCTGAAAGACTGTGTCGGACAGATGCGATGCGTCTCAGAGAGTATGAAGCACCACGACAGATTTCACCGACGTGATCCTGCATACTCAGTCTTATCGAGCTTGACACCAAGATATTTGATCAAAGACTGAAATGGAATATCAGTGTCATCTATGCGTAGAGACTCAGTGTGAATTTGTTGAAGCCGGGATGCTGAGCGAACGGGTAGTAACTCTGTTTTTTCCGGGTTTAACATAAGTTTGTTACTGTCCATCCATGTCGTGACATCGTCAACACAAGACGTGATGCCAGTTTAACAGACTGAAATTCCCCAGGTGGACTACTCTGAGAGATTTCAGTGTCATCTGCATACTTATGATAAGAACACTAATGGTTGGAAATAACATCTGACAGCAGTTGTGAATACAACGTAAACAATACAGGGTCTAAGACAGAGCACTGAGGCATTCCAAACTCCAGAATGGAAGGTCTAGAGACACTCTTTTACACCTACAAACTGGTACCGATCGGAAACGTTAGATTCAAACCAAGAGAAACCGTTTCACGCAGGCCAAAAGTGATTTCAAGCCTCTTCATGAGAATGGAATGGTCCAGCCTATCGAAAGCAGCGCTGAGATCCAACAGGGAGACAAGTCTCTCATCTGCTTAAAGCAAGTCATTCAGAACACCCAGCACTGCTGTCTCCACGCTGTGACCTTTCCTATAGGCGGACTGATACACTTCATTCATCTCTAAGTGTTCCAGGAGCTGTTGTAAGACAACTTTCTCCAGGACCTTAGAAATGAATGGTAGGTTGGATACAGGTCTGTAGTTTTTTAGGGTATTTCTGTCCAAGCCTTTTTTTTTTTAGCAACGGGGTAACAACAGCCTGTTTGAAGGATTTTGGAACAGTTCCGGTTGGCAGAGACTTGCAGTAGGATATAGACCAATGGCTTTAGTTCAAGGGTGGTGCCAGAATAGCTTGGCGCCTAGAGGCGCCAAGCTATTCTGGCACTACCCTTGAACTATTTTAGTCAAACTTATTTCACACACTGGTGTATTCCGAATGATAAGGGTTAGCATGAATGACCACCAGTGCAGCAATTTGACATTGTATAAATTAATCAGAAATTTTCCAGTTGCGATATTGATTTTGTGAATTTTGAAAAAAATGTAAAAATATTTTGTACTTGTAGAGATCATATAATTGATTACAAGTACAACGGTATTGTATTATCTGAAACTGTGAAAGTGGGTGACAGTCTTCAGTCCTGAAAGCTGATCCAGCCTTTTCAAAATCACAGGAAGCTGAATTTCAGCCTTTTTGTTAGACAGAACAGCCCATAGCCCTCTTGTTCCATCTGCAAGAGGCATAAATTCTGATGAACCCCTGAATTCGCAGGGTCTCATGAGAATTTATGTCTGTTGCTGGTCTTTGATTATGGCACATAGTCCAAGGACAGTATGCAGCCATTTCAATTTTTCGCCTCTGAATTCGCAGGGGCACATGAGAATTTATGTCTGTTGCTGGTCTTTGATTATGGCACATAGTCCAAGGACAGTATACAGCCATTTCAAAATTTCGCACTGTCTGTGCCACCCATGTATTTGAAATTGTGAAAGTGGGTGAAAGCTGAATTTTGGAAATCAAGAAGTCTTGAAATCAAAAGTGACCTTTTACACGCCTGAAATGCTGAAATTTGAAGAAAAAAATCTTCTAAGATGATTACTATTCTCGGGTGGCAGGAACTTTCACAATTTTTTAAAACCTAGATTAGTTCAGATTGCCTGTATGTTCAAAATCAAATCTTCAAGTGGGCATGTCAAAATTTTCAGTTTCCTTGTTTTAATCAAACTTATCATTTCATCAGTGGAAAAGAGATTGCAAATTATCAAAATCTAGGCCGGATACAAATTTCAAGACTCATTTGGCAGGGTGAATGAAAACATCCTGAAGCTTAGACATTTTAAAGCAAAGCTTCCTGGCCACTTGTCTACTAATGTCTGAAACAAACGCTCTTGTTCATGGTCGACGTTCCAGCATCCTTTGGCTTGGATCAGTCGCAAACACAGCAGTCGGAGAACCACACCATGCTGGATGTTTTGGGCGTGGCCTGACAGTTTAAATGTTTCTGCTGCGGAGCACAAGGTGCTTCATTGTTTGTTATTTTAACCCCTTCTCTGCCAGAACGAGGCGAACACCACCCATCTGCAAGAGGCAAAGAACCTCAGTGCCTGCAGTTGTGGGGGCTCATGAGGATCTATGCGTCTTGCTGTCACCTCTTTGTATACATGTTCCTTGGACAGCTTGGGGTCTGTTAGTATTGAATTAACACATTTAGCCTGTGGACCCAGCAGCAGGAGATGGATTGCTCATGATAATTCAAGGGTAGTGCCAGATGAGCTTGGCGCCTGAAGGCGCCAAGCTCATCTGGCACTACCTTTGAATTATCATGATCAATCCGTCTCCTGCAACTGGTACATAGTCCTTAAGACAAATATCCTTTAATGGACAATACATTTCTTGAATCTTGAAGACAACGCCTGCAAAAGTTTGGAAATGCGGCCGTGGGGGTAAATAATAAATTGAGAAACACAATCTGCATCCACTGGCAGTCAAGGGGTCAAGCAGATAGTGTTTGTAGGGACAGAGCACTGAAGTGTGATGAGAGTTGCCTGCTCCGCGTTAAACCCAAATCTCTAACTAACTGAAGTGTGACGAGTCAACAGTAACACAATTTACTTAGTGTTACATACTTTCTTTTACGAAAAATGTATTTGTGACTCTAGGTAAATTACTACTCAAAATACCAGATTATATGGAAATGAGAACAAAATTATGTAGACCGTACTCGGCTATATCGACAACAGCATCTAGTGTTACGGTGTCGAGATATGTAGGATCATGCGAAGCTGCCAAGGAATTGATTGCCGCGTATTGTGAAGCACTTTCTTTTGGCGAGTTTCGAGTTACACGCGCCAGCCATTCCTACACTTAGCGCCGGATTACAGTCCTTTGTTTGGTCTCTGGTAACACCCGCGTTTTGAGGCACAGTTAGATCCAGATTTGAAAAGTATGAGGCATATATTCTCATGTGTCCCTGCAATTGCAGGGGCACATGAGAATCTTTGCCTCTTGCACCTGTAAAGAATCGTCTGAGGAATAGAGCTAACCTGGACCGGCAACAGTGACATTAGACAAGAGACCGCGTGGCAGCAGGGGCTATTGAGAATTTATGCTGCTGATGGAGCAGTCAGGTTTTTAAGGACTGTATCTTGTTGGCATCCGATACATTTAAGTGGCCGTGTGTATTCTGGACGCCAGCCTCTTTGGAGTCCAGTATACCGTATCACAGAGTAGAGCCTTAGCTTAGAGTTTCAGAGGATTTGAGGAAGAACGTTTGCGTGCATTTTGTGGGCAGAAGATGGAGGAAATACAGATTTTTACAAGAAGCTGATACCAGATCAGTAGTATGGGGATGGAACAAGAATGAAGTAAACAAACAATTTTAAATTAAAACAACATCAAATTCAGCAATAAAGATGGGTTGAAAAGGGGTGGGGGGTGGGTGGGAGTTAGTTTATGGCGTTGCAAAGAATATATTTTATCAATAGTAAATAAAATGAGTTGAAAAAATAAAGGTTTGTTCACAAGATTTTGAATGATGGGCTATCAGCAAAAATATATAAAATAAAAAAAAATAAGGGCAGTTTCCTGCAGGAATCATCACGACAAAAAGAGATAAGGACACCCAGAAGCTAGGCCTATATATATGCCCCCTCAGTTCATATTTTTATAGATGGTATGACTACGAGTACTGTACAGGAGTCACATACGACTGCTTGTGTACAGGAAAACTGTCATCACATTACCGGTTTTGTGGCATATGCATGATGACAATTTCCTGCTCACAAGCCCTTTGATTTCAAAATGTGCTGGCATTCTATATGCTTTCGGTTTCCTTTGCCTGCATTTCTCAACATCACAACCATTTCCTGCTGCGTATGTATATATGTACATAGAGTCATAGCATAGCCTGGCCGGGTGTGAAAGTGTAGTAGCACATGATACTTCCCAGTTTCGGTGTTGCATTTGCTTGGAGCTTAACTTTATTGTTGACTTATTTGGTTCTTTAGCGAATCATAATTGAGTGATGGCATGGAACAGATTGTATAAACTGCTAATCAAAATAGTACATGCCTTTGACATTTATTTAAACGCTGTGTTCACATATATTTTGAAATAAAATGAATATTTGTCCGTCAGATTTTAAAGCAGAGTTTTTGTACACACACTGGAAGTTAGCACTGGTTTAGTATTTCATCAGTTTAGTAAAAATCTCTTATTCCCATAGTTGACTCGATAGTAGGCTCATTAGTACTCTCCAAACAGTACTACCCTCAAGCTCTTGCAGTCAAACTTTCTCCTCGCAAATGATGAGTCATGCCCTTCTAAATGCCAACTAAAGCTCCTGAAAGTCATTATTATGTGTCTGAGTTAAGGTCAAAAGCGGACGCAAAGGGTTAGTTTTCAACAGGATTATATTAAACCATTACTCACTTAACTCATTCTACCCCAGACACGCCACAGCAAGATAAGGATCGACCATGATAGTTCAAGGGTGATGCCAGAATAGCTTGGCACCTGTGGGCGCCAAGCTATTCTGGCATCAACCTTAAACTATCAAGGTCTATCTGTGTCCTGCGCTGCAATGCAGTCTTCAGAGAACAACAGCAAAATTTGGGGATTTCGGTGATGGGGTAGAATGAGTTAAGGCGTTATACCCCAAGGCAACATTTCCCACATTTTGGAGGTGTCACATAATGAATGTGTACTGGTGCCATGTGCAGGAAATGGATGGACCATGATAATTCAAGGGTAGAGCCAGATTAGCATGGCACCATCAGGCGCCAAGCTGATCTGGCACCATCCTTGAATTATCATGGTCGATGCATCTCCTGCTGTAGTGCATCAGGGCTAAATAGGTTAATTTCTGCAAGAGACAGAAATTTGAAATCGTCTCTGCAGCTGTTTCGGCTCATTAGAATCTATTCTGTTTGCGTACCAAGATTTTCTCCTGATTTTCCTCAAATTGAGGGTGTTATTCCATGCGTGTGGGTAGCGTTTTTTGTCGCGATGATTCTGACCACTACTGAAACGCATAAAGTTGACACCTTTGGCAGTCTTTTTTTTTGTGGTCAGAATTCAGTGTACTATTTTCTAAGTAAATAGTGTAATATATATATAAAAGATTCGAATACACGCAGTCATGTCAGTTGTAAGGGTGCATGAGACTCTAATTACTAAGCTTTTTTGCCTACCGGGCACCACGTGGCATGGGTGGGTAGTCCTCTCAGTCCCTGACTGAGTGGGCTAGCAGATGGGTGCCATCTTTGTCCAGGATTAGGACTTGATGTCAGCAGATATGTTGTTCAGTCTTTTTCACTGGTCCGGTTTTTGAGGAGCTGTACTAACCCAGGTCGTACCATGTTGGATAGGTCCTTAAACTCGTGACTTTTTGGTCCTTTGGATCCCAAGTGCCTACCCGGCACCGGCCTCCACGTGGCGTAGGTGGGTAGTCCGCTCAGTCCCTGACTGAGTGGGCTAGCGGACGGGTGCCATCTTTGTCCAGGATTAGGACTTGATGTCAGCAGATATGTTGTTCAGCCTTTTCACTGGTCCGGTTTTTAAGGAGCTGTGCTAACCTAGGTCGTACCATGTTGGATTGGTCCTTAAAAATACTCGTGACTTTTTGGTCCTTTGGATCCCAAGTGTTTGCCGTGCTTGGAGACCCGTGTCGGGGGAGAAGAGGATCCTGGTGGCTGAGGTTCCCTTTGGGCTGCGGCTCACTGGTGCCAACACTCCACTTCGGCCTTAACTTCTACCTAAACGGGAGGCTAGTCGTACCGGCCTAGTCAATCGGCTCTTGTCACGTTGAGCCCTATCCCACTGTTGACATGCGGGTTGCTATACGGAGCACCATGCTATAGCTTCTGTTGCTGATTAGGTGCTTTACGCCAGTATTCCCCTGCATTCAACGGTGTGATAGAAGGCGGTGGCTCAAACGGTTCAATCGGGCTTACCCCCTTGAGTATATCTTTCGGGCAGTCTCCATTGTGCGTCGGCTGGAGACCCGCCGACAGTTGCACTTTCCCTTGTTGGGCTCGGTGGCGGGCGGGGACCCCCGGGGGATGAATATCTCTACTAATATAATATGGATAAAACCAAAAAACCAAAACTAGCACAGAAACGGCACATAGACGCCGACATTGAACACGACAGTGATTCAGACTGTGAGGAAGCGACTCCTCAGGCGTCGGTCGTATGGCCTCGCTTCCTCATTGTCCATAGCAAGGTGAAGGAGAAACCAGTTACCAAGCTGCATCCTTTTCTGGTGGGGGAGACCCTCAGGAGCCGTGTTGGCAGGCCTGACGCCCAGCGCCTCAGGTCTGGTGACTTGCTGGTGGAGTGCCGTACTCGGGCACACTCCAGCGGGCTACTGGGGCTCTCTTCCATCGGAGACACTCCTGTGGAAGTCACACCCCACAAAACTATGAATTCATCAAGAGGCGTAATCAAAGATCAAGCTTTGGCAGAACTGTCAGAAGATGAACTTGTAAGGAACCTTAAGTCTCAGGGGGTGACTTGCGTCAGGCGCTTCGCTTCCAAGCGAGGAGGTGGGGAGATCCGTCTCCCTACCATCATCCTGACGTTTGGCACCCCCACCCCTCCTACTACCATCTGGGGAGGTTACTACTCCCTGAGAGTGAAAAAGTACGTCCCTCTCCCCCTCCGGTGCTTTAAGTGCCAAAAGTATGGCCATGGGCAGAAGACATGCCGTCAGGCAGAGGCTTCATGCGCCCGTTGCACTAGGCCCGGACACTCTGCTGAGTCCTGCACAGCCACCCCCCTGTGTGTGAATTGCCAGGGGGCGCATATGGCTTCGGATAAGAAATGCCCTCGTTGGATATCCGAGTGCAAGATTCAGCAGGTGCGTGTGGAGAAGGGGCTGTCCTTTCTGGATGCCAAAAAACTGGTTGAAGGCCCTGGTGCAGCTGCGGCTGCCCCAACCTCTAACACCTCAGTGTATACTTTTAGTGCAGCGGTGGCAGGCAAGCGCCCCACCAAAGACTTTTCATGTCAGACCCCAACTTCTTGGTTGGGGGCGGAGCCTCGGCTCCTCTCGCCCCTGGAGAGTAACCCTCCTCCGGTGGTGACAAGGAGCCAGGGAACGTAGAAGGCGGACACTGCCGGTCCGGTTGTGCCGCCTTCTGTTGCCCCTAAGCCTCAGCCCCCACCCAAACCTGTTAGTCAGTCAACTCCAAAGGCTTCTGGCTCTGGTCAGCCTTCTAAGGCCGCTAACTCTAGCGGCAGGAATGCTGCCCAGGACCAGAAGTCTAAGAAATCTATGGGACCGCTGTGCGCACGGGCCCAGAAGGGGAACACAGATGTCCCCCTTCAAAACAAATATGCTGCACTGGAGGAGCGGATGGAGGGAGTGGAAGTTGTTGTTGCTGATGCTGCGGCAGCTCCACCCCCTTCCTCTCCGAGGAACCAGAGGAGGCCCGGGAGCCGGCCCCCCTCTGTTTCTTCAACTCCTTCCAAGGTAAAGGAAAAAGGGGGGAAAAACTCCTTACCCCCAGATAAGACTTAATCATGGACTCTTTGCTTCAGTGGAATTGTCGTGGTTTTCGAGCTAACTTTGAGGAATTACGTCTTTTAGTCAAGTTCTATAACCCCTCAGTAATATCTCTTCAGGAGACTTACCTGAAGACTTCTGACCCTGTGTCTTTTAATGGTTTTAATGTTATACATAAAGGCTCTGATTCGGAGAGGCGCTCGGGTAGAGCGGCTCTTCTCATTAGTAGCCAAATTTTATGTAGCCCCGTTAGCATCGACACCTGTCTTCAGGCTGTCGCTGCTCGGGTTACCTTAAAAAAGACCATAACCATATGTAGTATTTACCTGCCACCATCACTACGGGTCTGTAGCAATGATATTTTTAACTTAGTAGATCAACTGCCCCCTCCCTTTATTCTCATGGGGGATTTTAACGGTCATGCTCACCTTTGGGGTAGTGACCACTATGATGGCAGAGGTCAGATGTTAGAAGATGTTTTTTCTCAACTTAACCTATGTGTCTTTAACGATGGCTCACCTACATACTCTAACTCAGGTTCCGGATCTAGTTCTGTTCTAGACCTCACTGTGTGTGATCCTTCTCTCATGCTGGACTTTGACTGGAAGGTTCACGACGACCTGTGTGGTAGTGACCACTTCCCAGTAGTCCTGTCATCGGTCAGCTGTGAGGAGGATTCGCCGGTGGGGCGCTGGAATCTCAAGAAAGCTAACTGGTCTCTGTTTGCCTCTCTCTGTCAGTCTCGTCTTACAGAGGAGGTGGTCATGTCAGCTGAAGAACCTGTTTCTTGTTTTACTTCTATTTTGTTGGAGGTTGCAGGTGAAACCATCCCTAGAACTTCCACATCACTCCCTCGGAAGCCGAGAGTACCATGGTTCAATGAAGAGTGCCGCAAGGCCCAAACAATGCGCAAATCTGCTCAGCGACGTGCTTTTCGTAATCCGTCGCAAGCAAATATTTTAACCTTTAAAAGACAGCGGGCGAAAGCCCGTTACATTTTTAAACGTGAACGCCGTGCTTCCTGGAGACGCTTCGTCTCATCTTTATCTTCTAGGACTCCGTCCCAAAAAGTCTGGAAGGCTGTTCGAAGAATTAGGGGCAGGGGTGGCTCGGCTTCTGTCGGCCATCTTAGAGATGGTGCCAGTTTGGTCACAGATAAAAAGGCTGTGGCCAATTTGCTTGCCTCCACCATTGCCCATAATTCTTCAACAGAGCATTATTCACCTTTCTTCCAGAGAGAGAAGGAGAAGCGAGAATCTTGTGCTTGTGATTTTATATCGGATAACTTGGAAGACTATAATGCTCCTTTTACGTTTTCAGAATTGCAGCAGCCTACCCGGCACCGGCCTCCACGTGGCGTAGGTGGGTAGTCCGCTCAGTCCCTGACTGAGTGGGCTAGCGGACGGGTGCCATCTTTGTCCAGGATTAGGACTTGATGTCAGCAGATATGTTGTTCAGCCTTTTCACTGGTCCGGTTTTTAAGGAGCTGTGCTAACCTAGGTCGTACCATGTTGGATTGGTCCTTAAAAATACTCGTGACTTTTTGGTCCTTTGGATCCCAAGTGTTTGCCGTGCTTGGAGACCCGTGTCGGGGGAGAAGAGGATCCTGGTGGCTGAGGTTCCCTTTGGGCTGCGGCTCACTGGTGCCAACACTCCACTTCGGCCTTGACTTCTACCTAAACGGGAGGCTAGTCGTACCGGCCTAGTCAATCGGCTCTTGTCACGTTGAGCCCTATCCCACTGTTGACATGCGGGTTGCTATACGGAGCACCATGCTATAGCTTCTGCTGCTGATTAGGTGCTTTACACCAGTATTCCCCTGCATTCAACGGTGTGATAGAAGGCGGTGGATCAAACGGTTCAATCGGGCTTACCCCCTTGAGTATATCTTTCGGGCAGTCTCCATTGTGTGTCGGCTGGAGACCCGCCGACAGTTGCACTTTCCCTTGTTGGGCTCGGTGGCGGGCGGGGACCCCCGGGGGATGAATATCTCTACTAATATAATATGGATAAAACCAAAAAACCAAAACTGGCACAGAAACGGCGCATAGACACCGACATTGCACATGACAGTGATTCAGACTGTGAGGAAGCGACGCCTCAGGCGTCGGCCGTATGGCCTCGCTTCCTCATTGTCCATAGCAAGGTGAAGGAGAAACCAGTTACCAAGCTGCATCCTTTTCTGGTGGGGGAGACCCTCAGGAGCCGTGTTGGCAGGCCTGATGCCCAGCGCCTCAGGTCTGGTGACTTGCTGGTGGAGTGCCGTACTCGGGCACACTCCAGCGGGCTACTGGGGCTCTCTTCCATCGGAGACACTCCTGTGGAAGTCACACCCCACAAAACTATGAATTCGTCAAGAGGCGTAATCAAAGATCAAGCTTTGGCAGAACTGTCAGAAGATGAACTTGTAAGGAACCTTAAGTCTCAGGGGGTGACTTGCGTCAGGCGCTTCGCTTCCAAGCGAGGTGGTGGGGAGATCCGTCTCCCTACCATCATCCTGACGTTTGGCACCCCCACCCCTCCTACTACCATCTGGGGAGGTTACTACTCCCTGAGAGTGAAAAAGTACGTCCCTCTTCCCCTCCGGTGCTTTAAGTGCCAAAAGTATGGCCATGGGCAGAAGACATGCCGTCAGGCAGAGGCTTCATGCGCCCGTTGCACTAGGCCCGGACACTCTGCTGAGTCCTGCACAGCCACCCCCCTGTGTGTGAATTGCCAGGGGGCGCATATGGCTTCGGATAAGAAATGCCCTCGTTGGATATCCGAGTGCAAGATTCAGCAGGTGCGTGTGGAGAAGGGGCTGTCCTTTCTGGATGCCAAAAAACTGGTTGAAGGCCCTGGTGCAGCTGCGGCTGCCCCAACCTCTAACACCTCAGTGTATACTTTTAGTGCAGCGGTGGCAGGCAAGCGCCCCACCAAAGACTTTTCATGTCAGACCCCAACTTCTTGGTTGGGGGCGGAGCCTCGGCTCATCTCGCCCCTGGAGAGTAACCCTCCTCCGGTGGTGACAAGGAGCCAGGGAACGCAGAAGGCGGACACTGCCGGTCCGGTTGTGCCGCCTTCTGTTGCCCCTAAGCCTCAGCCCCCACCCAAACCTGTTAGTCCGTCAACTCCAAAGGCTTCTGGCTCTGGTCAGGACCAGAAGTCTAAGAAATCTATGGGACCGCTGTGCGCACGGGCCCAGAAGGGGAACACAGATGTGCCCCTTCAAAACAAATATGCTGCACTGGAGGAGCGGATGGAGGGAGTGGAAGTTGTTGTTGCTGATGCTGCGGCAGCTCCACCCCCTTCCTCTCCGACCCCCACCCGGGTCTGCCCTGGGGGACTTGGGTGGGGTTAGGTATTTTTTAGTTCCCAGGGTCACCCTGGTCAGCCCCACAAGGTGGGTTTTTCTCTCTATTCTGGGGCATGCGTTTCTGTCTACCTTTGTCCATTCACCTGTATTTGCCTTTTTAAAACTCTCCCTACTGTCTGCACTGCCTGTAGCTCTTGATATTGGATGTGTGTTGCTAAATGGTCTTAGCTTTATTTAGGCCCCATGTTGTAGGTTTATTTAACGTATTTGACCGGCTGGCGACATACATTCAATTTTCTGTTTAGTTTTTTTTTTTCTCACAAGCAGTGCAGGCACGTCCTGAGAAAGCCTTGTTGCTGTCGGGACGTTAAGCAATGTACAATCAATCAACCTTCCTCTCCGAAGAACCAGAGGAGGCCCGGGAGCCGGCCCCCCTCTGTTTCTTCAACTCCTTCCAAGGTAAAGGAAAAAGGGGGGAAAAACTCCTTACCCCCAGATCAGACTTAATCATGGACTCTTTGCTTCAGTGGAATTGTCGTGGTTTTCGAGCTAACTTTGAGGAATTACGTCTTTTAGTCAAGTTCTATAACCCCTCAGTCATATCTCTTCAGGAGACTTACCTGAAGACTTCTGACCCTGTGTCTTTTAATGGTTTTAATGTTATACATAAAGGCTCTGATTCGGAGAGGCGCTCGGGTGGAGCGGCTCTTCTCATTAGTAGCCAAATTTTATGTAGCCCCGTTAGCATCGACACCTGTCTTCAGGCTGTCGCTGCTCGGGTTACCTTAAAAAAGACCATAACCATATGCAGTATTTACCTGCCACCATCACTGCGGGTCTGTAGCAATGATATTTTTCACTTAGTAGATCAACTGCCCCCTCCCTTTATTCTCATGGGGGATTTTAACGGTCATGCTCACCTTTGGGGTAGTGACCACTATGATGGCAGAGGTCAGATGTTAGAAGATGTTTTTTCTCAACTTAACCTATGTGTCTTTAACGATGGCTCACCTACATACTCTAACTCAGGTTCCGGATCTAGTTCTGTTCTAGACCTCACTGTGTGTGATCCTTCTCTCATGCTGGACTTTGACTGGAAGGTTCACGACGACCTGTGTGGTAGTGACCACTTCCCAGTAGTCCTGTCATCGGTCAGCTGTGAGGAGGATTCGCCGGTGGGGCGCTGGAATCTCAAGAAAGCTAACTGGTCTCTGTTTGCCTCTCTCTGTCAGTCTCGTCTTACAGAGGAGGTGGTCATGTCAGCTGAAGAACCTGTTTCTTGTTTTACTTCTATTTTGTTGGAGGTTGCAGGTGAAACCATCCCTAGTACTTCCACATCACTCCCTCGGAAGCCGAGAGTACCATGGTTCAATGAAGAGTGCCGCAAGGCCCAAACAATGCGCAAATCTGCTCAGCGACGTGCATTTCGTAATCCGTCGCAAGCAAATATTTTAACCTTTAAAAGACAGCGGGCGAAAGCCCGTTATATTTTTAAACGTGAACGCCGTGCTTCCTGGAGACGCTTCGTCTCATCTTTATCTTCTAGGACTCCGTCCCAAAAAGTCTGGAAGGCTGTTCGAAGAATTAGGGGCAGGGGTGGCTCGGCTTCTGTCGGCCATCTTAGAGATGGTGCCAGTTTGGTCACAGATAAAAAGGCTGTGGCCAATTTGCTTGCCTCCACCATTGCCCATAATTCTTCAACAGAGCATTATTCACCTTTCTTCCAGAGAGAGAAGGAGAAGCGAGAATCTTGTGCTTGTGATTTTATATCGGATAACTTGGAAGACTATAATGCCCCTTTTACGTTTTCAGAATTGCAGCAAGCCATGCAGAAATGTACTGACTCTGCTGCTGGATTAGATACCATCCATTATCAGCTCATAACACATCTGCCTGAGGATTCACTCCTTGTACTTCTCAAGGCCTTTAACCATATCTGGATAACCGGTCATTTTCCGCCATCTTGGCGCCAGGCTGTGGTTGTGCCAATTCCCAAGCCGGGTAAGGATCCTTCCGACCCGGGCAACTACCGGCCAATAGCTTTGACATCATGTTTATGTAAAACTATGGAACGCTTGGTCAACGCCCGACTGGTGTGGCATCTTGAGTCACAGGGTCTCATCACAGACCTCCAGTGCGGTTTCCGGCGCTTCCGTAGTACAACTGACCATCTAGTCCGCTTTGAGTCTTTTATCCGAGATGCTTTTGTCAACAAGCAGCATGTCTATGCAATTTTCTTTGATCTTGAAAAGGCATATGACACTACCTGGAAGCATGGTATAATGTCTGATTTGTCGGACATGGGTTTTAAAGGGCATCTGCCCGTTTTTATTCACAACTTTTTGTCCAACAGGTCGTTCCATGTCCGTGTGGGCTCCACCCTCTCCGACTCCTTTGAACAGGAGATGGGTGTCCCGCAGGGCAGTATTCTATCTCCTGTTTTATTTAGCATTAAAATAAATAACATTGTAAAGGCCGTCAAGGATGATTCTGAATGCTCTTTGTTTGTGGACGACTTTGCTTTGTGTGCACGAGGTCGAGGACTTGCGTCCCTTGAGAGGCGCTTGCAGCTGTGCGTTGATCGCATCCAGGGGTGGGTGTCTCTCAATGGATTCAGATTCTCGCCCTCCAAGACAGTCTGTGTGCATTTTACTAACCAAACGAAATTTTTTCCAGAACCTAGCCTGAGCATTGCTGGAGTGCCAATTAAGGTGGCTGCAGAGGCTAAGTTTTTGGGGGTCATCTTTGACAAAAGATTGACCTTCTGCAACCATGTTAACTACCTTAGAACCTCTTGTCGGAAGGCCCTCGACATTCTTCGTGTCGTTGGTCGTACTGACTGGGGTGCAGACCGCATCGTCTTACTTCGACTGTACCGGGCCCTTGTTCGGTCTAAACTGGATTACGGCTCTGTGGTATATGGCTCGGCTTCCAAGTCTGTTCTGCAGCGTCTGAACACAATTCACCATCAAGGTCTGCGCATATGTCTGGGAGCCTTCAGGACATCTCCAGTTCCTAGTCTGTATGCAGAGGCAGGGGAGCCTTCTCTCAGGCTCCGCCGCATCCGTCTCATGCTCAGCTACGTTCTGAAGCTGAAGGCCCATCCAGAAAATCCTGCCTATGATTGTGTTTTTAACCCGTCGTTTGCAGAGATTTACGATGCCCATCCGGGAGCTGTCCGTCCACTTTCCTTCCGTGTCCGACCTCATCTGCAGGCGGCCGGAGTGGACCTGGACAAAGTTTCGGAATCTCTGCAACACGTCACTCCACCCTGGCTACTACCAGTTCCTGACATCTTGCTGGACTTGACTGCCCACAAGAAGGATTGTACTCTACCAGCCATATACCAACAGAGCCTCAATGAACTCCTTTCAATTTTTCCTGGCTATTGTCGTCTTTATACGGATGGGTCCAAGTCTGAGGATGGAAGAGTGGCTGCGGCTGCAGTGTCCTCTCGCCATCCTAGACGCCCATTTAAGCTCCGTCTCCCTGACCATTCCTCTGTATTTAGTGCAGAACTGCAGGCCATT